>PIJE02001816.1:14829-29727 GCA_002895965.2 Coryphaenoides rupestris
ACGTACTGGTTGGTCATGTTGGATGGCCTAGACAGGTGGCCTTTGAGATTAAAAATCGGGAGGGAGAGAGGGGAGAGAAGAGAGAGGAGAGAAGAGGAGAGAGAGAGAGAGAGAGGGAGAGAGAGAGAGAGAAGAGAGAGAGAGAAGAGAGAAAAGAGAGAGAGAGAGAGAGAGAGAGGATACAGTATAGTATATATAGGTCTATACACAGTATATACACAGTGTATATACCTGAGCTCCAGGGTTCAGAAGACTTTTCTTGAAAATGACTCTTTTCCGTTTGTCTTGACATGTCCGCAAAAGTGCCGCTCTGGGTTGTTATTGTCTCTCTCTCTCTCTCTCTCTCTCTCTCTCTCTCTCTCTCTCTCTCTCTCTCCTCTTCTCTCTCCTCTCTCTCTCTCTCTCTCTGGCTTAACAAAATAAATATCGGTGTACCTGGAGATATTCATACATCGCTGCGTTAGTCAAACAGTGCGCCTGAGAGCCAAGGCTTGTTGTTGACTTGCAGCTGACTGTTGTGGTAGTGTGTGTGTTTTGTGTGTTGTGTGTGTGTGTGCGCGTGCGTCTTTTCACTTGTTTTTAGCGAAAACGTCTGCAATGACATAATAATAATTAGCCTATTATTCCCCACTGGGAACAGAGGCAGCAATTAGTTTGATGAATTAATTAGAAAGGTGGCATCACATTTAAGCTTAAGCAACACACACACACAAATATCTGTTTGTGTGTCACTGTCAACACAGAGTCCAACGTACCTTTTTGTTCAGAGTATTTCAGTTAAAATACAACAAGTGTGACTCGGGTGGGCGGAAAGCATACAGTTCAGATCTTTCAGTCTGTTTTTGTGTCGACTCGAGAGCACAGCAAGTGTAAAAGCGGGGATGTGTTTGTGTGTCCCCCGGCTGTCCCCACCTCCATCCTCTCCCACTGTCGCCAGTTCTATTCTGTTCTATTCTATTCTGTTCCAGTTCACTGCGTGTTCCTTTCAGGGAGCCGAGGAGTGAGTGTGACTTTTCCACCTTTCAAATACACTTAGTTACACGCACACAGACACATACTGTGTGTATATAGAGGCTGTATTATATTTAGTCTGAAAGGTGAGGGACTGTAGAATTATTACCAGCACTGTGTGTTGAATGTGGCATGAATGTTGTTGAGAGGGATTACAGAGAGAGAACTTGGAGTAAGAACTGGTCTGGTGATTTGGACTTGAGGTGACTGAGAAGACTTGGCCTTGTAGATAAATGACTTGACCACTACAACACCGCCGGTTACTTTGGATGAAGCGACTTGCTGCCGTCATAAGTCAACATACGCATTCCCCTTTCCAGTCCAAAAGAATATATCCAGATAAGATAAGATGGAACTTTATTAATCCCGAAGGAAATTCTTCTATTCTTCAAGATTATGATGACTAGAATGTAAATGGTAAATGGATTGCATTTATATATCGCTTTTATCCAAAGCGCTTTACAGTTGTCTCACATTCACCCATTCGTACACCGACGGTGGTGTCAACCATGCAAGGTAACAACCAACACGTCAGGAGCAGTTAGGGTTAGGTGGTGTCTTGCTCAGAGACACCTCGACGCTTAGCTAGGCGGAGCCCGGGGATCGAACCAGCAACCTTCCTGTTGCCGGACAACCCCTCTTGCCTCCTGAGCTACTGCCGCCCTAGAATGTGCCATCTTTACATTGGTTCTTGATCAGCGCGTTGGCTGTGTGGAGTCAGTGATGTGATGTCCTCTTCCCGCAGGTGTGGGACGGCGTGGGGAGTGGCCTGTGTCTGAGGGCGTACACGGGCCACGCCGAGGCGGTCCGGGACGCCTGCTGGAGCCCCTGCGGACGCCGCTTCCTCTCGGGCTCCTTCGACAACCGGGCGGCCATCACGGACGTGGAGACGGGTGAGTGAGTGCCCTCCGCTACGATCGACGACGAACCGGCCGATCCTCGGGTCAACCGACTCACTCGGCTGACTCAGGAGTCCGGAGGGAGAGAAGTTGTGGGACGTGTTATCTGGGCTGAAGTCGGCTCCAATTGTCATGTAGTGTGGGAGGGTCTCAGAATTAGCAGAATTTGCCGGCCCTCGGTTTGATAGTATCGGGCCCGTTTTGTGTTGTGGGGCGGGCACTGAGATCTCCCGATTACGCTGGCAACAGCCAATGAGATTTGAGATCAAGAACGCCCAATGAGGTGTGAGGCCAAGAACGGCCAATGAGGTGTGAGGCCAAGAACGGCCAATGGGATATAGTCGGATAGTATAGTCTTCATGTGTGTACCCCCAGAATAATTTGGCACCTTTGGGATAAAGTTCTATCTATCTATCTCTATCTTATCTCCACAATGTGGAGAGCAGCCATTATCCCTGTCGTTCCCTACAGCAGTTTATTTTAAGCCTCAGCGTAGCAACGCAGCTCCCCATCACAAACACTGCCTGGAATGGACTGTTTGCAATTGTGTAATTAGGATGCCCATGTGGTGGCTGTTGTTGCTCTGAGAACACATTTTCAAGGAGACGCCTGCCGTTTTGTGTCCCCTTTGTTTGCGTCTTAATGACGGAGCCAAAGATCCCTCTGGAATCGTGCCGTCGCCTCCACTCGTGAGTGAATTTAACCGATATTTAATGGAGCTATGCTGTGACAGTCAAGGGAGCCACAACTGTAAAAAGTGAGTGTGCTAGATTGTCAAAATGGCGGGAAGGGGGCTTCGGTGAAGGCCTACTCCTTTTGGCATGTCCACCGGAATTAGGGATACGTTAACGCAAACTCACACTTAACGTAATGTTCTCCAGAAATCGATGGCCGTTGTTTTTTTACCCCCCGTCCCCCCACCCCCCATTATTTCCATCTCTGAGGTCAGCGTAACTCTCATGATGCCGTGCTTCAGTTTGCACTTCCCTCTCAGCGGGCCTGTCAATTCCGCCAATAAAGCCTACAGCTAATGACATCGGCAGCCGACCACGCACACACACACACGCGCACGCACACACGCACACACACACACACACACACACACACACACACACACACACACACACACACACACACACACACACACACACACACACACACACACACACACACAAGCTTGCTAAAGAAAGGGCATCAATAATGAATATGTCATCACGGGATCAACCTACGTGACCTTATATGGGCACGTCATTGCGCCACGACCACAAACAAATAAATGCTTCTTCTATTTCTGGTGCTTGGGCCAACCAACCAGCCAGCCAGCCAGACAACCAGATAGCCTGCTAGCCTGCGAACCAGCCAGCCAGCCAGTCAGTCAACCAGCCAGCCAGACAGCCAACCAGCCAGCCAGCTAGCCAGGCAGCCAACCAGCCAGATAGCCAGCCAGCCAGCCAGTCAGCCAGCCAGCCAGCCAACCAATCAACCAGCCAGACAGCCATCCAGGCAGCCAGCCACCCATTCGGCCAACCAGCCAGCCAGCCATCCAGCCATCTAGATGGACAGACAGACAACCAAGCAGCCAGCCAGCCAGCCAGCCAACCGGCCAGCCAGCCAGCCAGCCAGCCAGCGAACCAGACTGCCAGCCTGCCAGCCAGCCAACCAGACTGCCAGCCTGCCAGCCAGCCAGCCACACAGGGCAGGGTTGTTGTCCTCGTTTGTCGCTTTGTGCTTTATCACCAGCCAGCTCGTTGAAACGCAGGTTATATGGGCTCTGCGATGTTCAGTTACTGTGTATATAAAGTGCCCAAAGCACAGCGCCATTAACGCTCGCCCCGCCTGCCGGAGAATGAAAGCCTCGTACCCCTTTGGCTGAAGAATATACAGTACATATAACACAATAACGCAATACATCAACGCGTTCTGGCGGGAGCGCGGCGCCCCCTGCCACTGCTTGGCCGTTAAACTGGCAGGTTACCATGCAGACCCGAGGCTATAGTGTAGAGTAGACTGAATGTAATCATCTGCTTCCTGTTACACAATAAAATACAATAGGAGCGGCCCGTGTGCTTAAAGAGGGAGTCATTCCAGGCTGTACCGTTCGACAGTGCGAGAGAGAGAGAGAGAGAGAGAGAGAGAGAGAGAGAGAGCACGTTAGCTCTGTCTCCGTCTCTCCGTCCCTTGTCTCCGGAGAGCCTTGCTCCTCGTCTCGTGACCCCCTGACCTCCTCTCTCACCACTGAGCACCACCGACCGGCTAATATTAATGCAGATGGTGCAAAGGATCCCGCTATTGGAGTGTGTGTGTGTGTGTGTGTGTGTGTGCGCGTGCTTTCTCTGCCGTAGCTCCCGGTTGTCCAGTTTAATTTGTGGAACGCTATATCCATTCGCCATACCTAGTGTTCCCGCCGAGACACACTGTCACACTGCTGAATACCAATCGGCAAGCGTGGGCCAGGGACACTGAGCGGGGGGTTGGTGTGTGTGTGTGTGTGTGTGTGTGTGTGTGTGTGTGTGTGTGTGGGGGGGGGGTTAAGGGGTTTGTTGGAGGGGGGGGAGGGGGCGTGGGTTAAGAACTGTAAATGCCACAGAGTGAGTTCACGGAGAGGAGATTGTGAAGGAACGAAGCGATTGTGGAAAAGAGGAGCAAGAATGCACTCGGAGACAATCACACAGAGGGCGCGGAGAAGACGAGAAGAGGCAGGCATGTAGAAAAGGAGGGCGAGGGGGAGGGAATGATGGAGGAGGAGGAAGGGGAGGGAGAGGAAGAGCACTTGAATGTACTAAATGCACTTTTCGGACGGGAATTAGCTCCGAGTGCCTTCCGTTACCGGGCTTTCTTTTAAAGCTTACCTTCGGAGACGTGATTGACAGTGAGTGGCGGAGGTAACGGGCGTATCTGCCACCTGTCAAACGCTGACAGGCGCCTGTCTGCCTGCGTGCGTGTGTGTGTGGGTGTGTGTGTGTGTGTGTGTGTGTGTGGGTATGTGTGTGTGTGTGTGTGTGGGTATGTGTGTGCGTGTGGGTGGGTGGGTGCGTGCGTGCGCATCCATCCGTTTGCAGGTGAATGAGAGTGCACTCAAGACATTGGCCTTCCTCGCCAAAAACCAATTTGCATTCATGACAAAATGTGCACGTGAAGGAAGGCACTTGATGGATTACCAACAACAAAACGGAAAAAGTGGATGCATGAAAATCACATTCAGGAGGCTGATGGGCGCAGAGAGAAATATAAATGTTTGAGGTTTTGTCAAAAAATGACCCACGACTGATCACGACTGTATTCACTGGCCAGTGTCCTCGGAAAAGTTCATGGGAGAAAATAAATGACGATTTCCCCTCGCGAAGAGAAATCCCTCACGAGTTATGCCGTTCTGGGTGGCAGTGGCTCAGGAGGTATAAGAGCGGTTGTCTGGTAACCGGAAGGTTACCAGACAACCAGGGCTCCTCCCCCTCCTAGCTAAGTGTCGAGGTGTCCCTGAGCGAGACGCCACCTGACCCTAACTGCTCCTGACGTGTTGGTTGTTACCTTGCATGGTTGACACCGCCGTCGGTGTATGAATGAATGGGTGAATGTGGGGCAAATGTAAAGCGCTATATAAATGCAATCCATTTACCAAGAGTGAGACAACACAACCTGTCACATGTTTCTCTTGAGGCGGTCTTGTCGTAGATCGAGTCGCGTGTCACTATACAGTGCCCAGACCAAAGCAGATCCATTAGACCGACTCCTTATCATCTCATCAGCCCATCTTCCCCCAACCCACGTCCTCTGTATGGTCACATAGTAGTCGTTGTCCATATCACCACGTCTTTAAAATATATATATATATATATATACACAAAGATCACAGGATCCTTCTACACAAGGACAACTAAACCCTTATCACGCTGCCGTGCTTGTCTTATTAAAACACGACTCTAGCTGCCTATTTATTAAAGGCGAGCAGCAGTGTTGATTTCCTATTCTCTCTCTCTCTCTCTCTCTCTCTCTCTCTCTCTCTCTCTCACTCCGTCTCAATCTGGGACGGCCAGATGACAGAGTGCACTCTTCCTCTCACCGTGGGTAAGCCAATTAAGACGGGGAAGGTTGCTGCTGCGGCGGCGGGGCATAATGTAATAGACGGTTGTTGTTGTTTTTATACTTTTGGATCGATGGCGATCGAAGCGGGCAACGCGCTCGCTCTGCCCTTCTGATGAAGGAAGGAAGGAGGCCATTTTTATCCCTTCCCCCTCCTTTCTACTCGTTTATATTAGCTGCTGCTGCTGCCGCGGCAACGCTGTCCAAAGTCGGCGTCTTGGAAAGGAATTTTGGGGAGCTCGGTCACGTAATTGCAAGAGTTTGTGTGTGTGTGTGTGTGTGTGTGTGTGTGTGTGTGTGTGTGTGCGTGCGCGTGTTGCACTGCAGCCCTGCCCCGCAACTTGGGATTCGTGGACCGTGCTGTTTGTTAGGCTAATTGGCCGGAGCATCGAGCAGGTCACTTGAACCCGGGGCTGGTTTCATCTTCAATGGACTTCATTTTTTTGACCCTGGCGCCCCCGGGTCTGGCTCGGATCCTGAGACGGGCCCGTGCGTATCGTAACCACCACCCCCCTTCTGTGTCTCGTCTCACATTTCACACGTCGCTTTTAAGCAAAATTCACTGCAATGAAGCGTAGAGCAAACAGCCCTGAGCCAAAACACTGCCATTTTTTTCCCCTTCTTCCTTTTCTTGTTTCCACTTTTCCTCGAGATCATTACACACTTGTCACTTTGCATTATCTTCTCCCTCTCGAGTGATGTTGTTTCTTCAAAGGATCCCGCTAAATGGTTTTTTTTTTTGACACGGCTTCGGTCCAAGTTGTGTCTCGCAGCCGCGGTGCTTCCCGGACAACCCTATACTTAAGAACAATTGTTTCCCTCTGAGCACAATCACTTTGGGTGCTTCTTTAGATGGCACACCTGTCCTCCGCCTCCAAGACACAAGACACCATGATTCATATTCATCTCACCCGTGTGATGAATGCACAACCACACTTCACACACTTCTATTTTCAGCGAAAGGGTTTACATTTTAGAATTGTATTATTCAGGGTGTAACCAACCACTAGGGGCATTTAGGGCATTTAGCAGAGGCTTTTGTCCAAAGCGAATTAAAATAAGTACATTTGTCCGAAGAGAGTTTGAATAGAACACATTTCAAGCACTATGATTGCTAGGTTGACCCCTTGCTGGTAAACAGCAAGATACTGTAGCTAGGATAAGATGCTACACAATGTACTAAGTACTATTTATAAGAGCTGGGACGTACGAACATAACCCTAACCCTTACATTTAGGACATTTGGCAGCTTAAGCAATAAGTACATTAGTCAAAAGGGTGAAACAATATATTGCTGACGGTACACAGTAAGAATTGAATAGAACAAGTTCAAGATCAAACCCTTCTCATTCCAAAAAAAAAGCTGCTGTTTCGTGTGGATATTCTGATTCTTTTTCCTTCAATTTGTGATATTTGTGATATTTTGTCTATTGCAATTCCGCTGGGCATCCACTTTTTCATTTCACTGCACATCCTGTATGTGTGTGTGTGTGTGACAATTAAACTTCTGGAATCTTGACTCATAATTTCTGGGTTAACGGAAACAAGTTTCAAGCTGAAAGTGATGACTACGAGCGACCGCTTTGTTTCCGTGTGGACATCTGCAGGGCAGCGGGTGGTGGAGGTGGACAACCAGTTCAAGGTGATGTGTGTGGCGATCCGGCCCGGCGACGAGCAGGTGTTCCTGTGCGGAGGCTACAGCCCGGTGGTCAAGGCCTGGGACACCCGCGTATCCAAGGTTACACTCTTAACCCCCCCCCCCCCCCCCCCCGTTCCCCCTCCTACCCCCAACTCCCCGCTGTTTCCGGGGCTGGCTGGCTGGCTGGCTGGCTGACTGGCTGGCTGGCTGGCTGGCGGGTGGGCTGTAGCAGAGGGTTGTGTGTAGTATTACGTGCAGTAGTACCATAGAAAATGCGGTATATTCATATATTTGCTGTGTGTGTGCGTATTTGCAATGTGTGTGTGTGTGCGTGCGTGCGTGTGTGTTGCACGTGTTAACCAGCCTTTAGTGGATCAACGAGGGGGGGTCAGATGCCTTGCTCAGGGGCCTTTCATTGCAGGTTAATTACTGCAACAATCCTGTCCCCAATCCCGGCATTCTTCCTCCAGCAGCATGTAGATCCATGTAGTTTAATGTGTCAGGGTCACGAGTAGACTAAGGGGTCACCACCAGAACGATCAAGTGTATCTGCCCGCTTAAAACCAAATCCTACATGGATTTGCGGAATGTATTCCCTTTGCTTTATGTTAGTTTAAACCCCATACCACCCCCCACATTAAAGTGCGTAGCGACCTACATAATGTGTCTCCGGGGCTTCAGCTTCAGCGCTGGCTCGGGACTCGGGAACTCTCCAACGGCCAGTCGCCAGAGGGAGCGTGAACCGCCGCCGTCTCTCTCTCTCCGCTAAATCGATGGAGACCCAAGAGGCCATTAGAGAGGCGCCACGCCAGACCAATTCGTGGCGGTTTTATGGAAATGAGGCGCAGGCGGCCCGATGGAGATGAAGTCGGGCTTCGTCAGACATCGGCGAGTTTGCATTTAAGCTGACGCGAGGTTTCAGTGTCCGTGTCCGGGGCCTCGGGTTAAGTAGAGCGGGGCCGGATGAAACGCCTGCTGGCGGTCGGCGGTCGGCGGTCGGCGGGTCGGGTTGAAGAGGGCAACGTCAACGAGGCCTTCGTGTCCGAACGTTGTGTGATTTCAATACCCTGTCTTCCTCAGCCTGGCTTGGCTGAAATATTCACAAACTTGTCTTTACTTTGCATTGCTGTTATTCTTTTTCTTATTGTGTTGTAGTTATTAAATATTTAGTGCGTTTTCTAAAAAAAAAACACAGCAAAAATAGGTCATTGAAAACAATATTCCGTTGATTGGGGAATCTGTTTTTTTTTGCCAAACCAGAGCAGTTTGAAAAGGGGATAAACAAGTCGTCTTAAAGAGCTGCAGATTTCTGCCGTTTTGGCTTCACCGCCTACACAGACCGAGCCCCCCCCCTCTGACCGGATGACACAGCCTACCCTTTCAAGACCCAGTGGGTGGTCCGTAGCCGGGTACATATTTGAGAAAAGTGTTGTGGACATGCTGTGCAGTGCGGTCACCTCACCCACACTTCAAAATGCTAGATCAGTGTTTCTCAAACGGAGGTACGTAAACCCATGGAGGTAATTCGGAAGGATTTCAGGGGGTACTCACATTTACAATTACATTTACATTCAGGGCATTTGGCAGACGCTTTAGACGCGATCGATGGATATATATCTATCTCTACATACAATAAATACTTCCGTTCAATAATAAATGAGTGAAGTGAATAAATCAAATCTAATAAATGTGTCCCCCCCCCCCCACGATGGTGCAGACGGTGAAGACGTACACCGCCAGCGTCCAGCAGACCCTGGACATCCTGTTCCTGGCGGGCGGCACTGAGTTCATCAGCAGCACGGACTCGGTGAGCCGGGACTCGGCCGAGCGGACCCTCATCGCCTGGGACTACCGGACCACCGCTCGGCTGTCCAACCAGATCTACCACGTAAGCAGACTGTCCCCCCCACCCCCGACCCCCCGAGCTGTGTGTACTCACTGAGATTCAGGGACCACCGGACCAATGGGTCCGGCCAGGTCCAGCCCTCTTCCACTCAACTTTTGAATATGAATCTCAGAGTTTCACTGTTATAAAATGGACGATGAAATATGAATGAAATACCGATTTCAAACAAGACAATAAATCAATGTTTTTGTATCTTCACCATCGTCAAGATATAGAATCAGAATAAGAATCAGAAATGGCAATATTGCCTTATTTTAGTTTTTGCAAACAAGGAATGTGCTTTTGTGCAATTGGTGCCTAACATTGAACATTCAACAGAGTAAAAAATGCAACAAAAATCAAAAAAGTATATATAAAAAATAAGCAATAAAAGGTGCAATTTAAAGAAAAGATGTGCGTTAATGTAACACAGTAGTGTCCATGGGGGGTGGGAGTCAGTGGGGTTAAACGAGATAGATAGATATTGTGAAATATAGGTGATTATTTGATTTAAACCGCGACAGATTTCATTAATAAGAATGGATGGCCATTTTGCTGTACCCCCATCCAATCCCTTGTCATACATCCATGGTCGTGTCCGAAGGTTAATGGTGGATGTGGATTTCCTTGTCTCCTGGTTCTGGTTCTGTGGTGGCCAGGAGAAGTACACGTGCCCGAGCCTGGCCCTCCACCCAGCGGGGGACTGCTTCGTGGCCCAGACCAACGGTAACTACATGGCAGTGTTCTCCTCCCAGAGGCCCTACAGGATGAACAAGAGACGCCGCTACGAAGGGACACAAGGTCTGTGTGTGTGTGTGTGTGTGTGTGTGTGTGTTATGAGTGTGAGTGTGACTGTGTGTGTGACTCTGTGTGTGAGTGTGACTGTGTGTGTCTGTGTGTGTGTGCGCGTGCACGTGTGTGGAATGGAAATATTGTTTGTCATCGTGTACTGTGCTGTACCTCAGTTTTTGTGTTTGCTCACGTGTGTGTGGTGTCTGTGTGTCTGTTGTGTGTGTGTGTGTGTGCTTATGCTTATGAGATGGTGGTGTGGTGTGTGTGGTGTGTGTGTGCATTATGTGTGTATACATGCGTTAGCGCCTGTGTGTCTACTCTGTACATGTGCGTGTGTGTGTGTGTGTGTGGCGGGGGGGGGGGGGGGCTGTAGCTACCACCACCACTACACCCCGAGATACACATCAGCCATCACGACATCACTGTGTGCCCAGGCACCGCCGGTTTAAAATCAATCCCACAGATCAGATGGGTTGGGGGTTGGGGTTGGGGGTTGGGTGGGGGGGGGGGGGCAGAGGCCAACACGCCCACCATGTCGGCCCATGTACTGTACAGGGTGTGTATGGATTCATAGCCCTGGGGCTCCGTCCACAACACCACCCACGTCACCCCATCCCCCTACCGCTTTCAATGTCGCGTAGGACTGGGAAATGTCGGTTTCCTCACAATTCGATTGTATTTCAATTCCTCGGGGGGGGGGGGGGTTCGAAATTAGATCGATTCATTGATTTTCTGAAGTTGTGAATCGATTGGTCATAGGAGATTAGAATTGGAATTCCTACATTAATCAATGTTTTATTTGTGCACCCCTACACAATAGTGTACAGGTAACAAAGCATGAATCCATTTAACATTCCCATGAAGTATAAACCGTGTTGCATGGCGATTGGCCGCCGATTGATTTGTCACAATAATATACAAAAACAAGGTTGTCTGACCTCTGACCTCTGACCTGCCCCCCCCGCAGGTGGAGGGCTACGCCGTGCAGTGCGAGCTCTCCCGCGACGGAACCCTCCTGGCCACCGGGAGCGCCACGGGCTCCGCCCACTTCTACGACTACCAGAGCGGCCGCACGCTGCACACGCTGCGTGCCCACGACCAGCCCTGCCTGCGGGTGGCCCAGCACCCCGTCCTGCCCAGCACCGCCGCCACCTGCGACTGGGGCGGCGAGGTCAGGGTGTGGCACTGAGGAACACACCTGGGGCTGAACGGGATTTGGGATTTGTAGTTTGTAGGAAGTGGGTAGTTGGACGGCGACAGGAAGTAAGAGAAGAAGAAGAATTTTGATTGCAGCTTAGGCCTATTTTCATACATGTATTATAAAAATAATAAAGCAATTATAAATAATATAAAAAAAAAGTTCTGTCTTGTTTTTGTCCACTGACTCCACTGTGAAATTGGACTTGCCATTTCTGGAGGAAATCAACCAATACATTTGCAGTACAATCCAAAAAAACTGGATGATTTTATGTCTTTTTTAAACTTGCTTGAGGACTCCCATGCCGTCAAGGTTCTGGGTTTGAAACCCGTTGCCCGCGCGCAGTATAACTGTAGACTGTAACCTCTACCTGCTCCCGAATTATACAATATGTATCCCCGAAATACATAATATAAGTTGCAAGGCGCCATCAGCTACAGTGACAGAACAGTCTCCTTCTTCAGCCTACTTTAACTGAATGTCACAGTGCTGACGGAAATGACATGAAAGGCGCCCACACGCGTTTCACTCATTCTATTACGTGACTCTCCTAGGATTATAAAGAGTGGACTTAATACTCTTTTTTTTCTTTAAGTATGTCACCAACATTTTCTTTATCTTCCGCATTGCATTGTTATGACATCTCATAATCCTGGCGGTGGGCTGGTGAGTAGCAGTCGGGACACGCTTCGCTTTCAACCATCAAAAGAAAGTTCCGTCTTAATTAACATTTCAAAGAGAAGAGCGTTATTCTTGCTGGTTTTTTTTTTTGTATGAAGTAGTGGGCAGCAGAAGGCTCCCATGCTGTTGTCTCACTCGCTACACTGGCCCACCTAATTGCCTTTCCCCAAGTCTGCCGCGCTCGGCACAATACACGACCCCCCGCTGTGGTGGTGGTGGTGGTTGTTGTTTGGTTGTTTGGTTGTTTGGTTGCCTTTTTTTCGTCAAAAAGGGCAACAAGCAGTAAGATGTGTCCCCTCCAGGACGCTACCCCAGCGGGGCGCTGCTATTTATAACGTCGACGTCTCCGAGCGTAATGACAGGTACACAGGAAAAAAAACTAACAAGACTACTAAAGGAGAATAAAGTGGGAGTGACACTCACATCTCTCTTCATTTCGTACGCTTGGGAAATGGCTCGATGTTTGATGCTCATGTCGGATGATAGATGTACTTATATATAGTCCAAAGGAGTACAAATATCCCGCGCCTCGTGCTTTGCACTTATCTTTATTAAGTAAAATCAACAATCAACACGTACAGCAAAAAATAGATATACTCATCATGCATATCAGACAGACACGCTTGCTGACAGAGACATGGCTGGGCCCGGGTTGCTAGTGGAACCATTTTGGAGGTAGAACAGAACGGAACCGAATAGAACAACTTCAGTCACCTCCCCTCGTCCCCGGTCACCTGACCTAAAGTAACATAAACCAACCAATAGGAACGAAACCAGGTGGAAAAAACCCCCCCAAAAAGACCCGAAATTAAACACGGCGCTGCCATATCCATGTTTGTCAATACTTATCTTGTTAATGCACCATAGAACATGTTATAGAACGTGTTATATGTTGCTCATAATAAAGATTGGTGTGTTTCTTGTGATACTATATAGTCGTGGTGTTTGGATTAGGATTTTGACTTCAACCAAATAATGCTTAATCCCCTGCACATGAAAATATTAAATCCAATATTAAAATGAAGTTGTCTTGAGTATGACCACATCACTTTCATAAACATAACATTTAATAAAGAGAGATACAATTCAGAATTAAAAAAAAAAACAGCCTTAAAAAGTAACAGAAACAGACAGTACTCTGTTTTGCTTCCATGCTCATATATAAATATCAATAGCAGGATAAAGATTAACATTTGAAAAAGTTCCCAAATAAAAAAATGTGAAATATTCCGAGCGCCAACGCTATTTTTAAACTACGGCTAGTCTGCGTCACCGGAGTGGTCGCAGCCAGAGCTTGTTGTGTTGAAGCTAACATAGAAACTGAGGTAAAGTTAAACACATTGAACAGGATTTGTTTCTGGATTACGACGATTATGATGATGCGGACCATGTCAATTTTCAACCGTCTTTGTGTCATTTCATTGTCTCCATCGACGAAGTTAATGATGGAACTGGGGTATGATTTTGCATCTGTGCCCCGGAGAGAGAGAGAGAGAGCATCGGCAACAACTGAAGCTGTTTAAAGTCCTATCCTTTTATAATGACCGCAAGCCCAGGGGTGAGTCATAGAGCAACTACAGTATAGTTATGAGCACGTTTGGTAATGGTATGGTAATGGTATGGTCATGTACCCTGGTCACCCTGTCACCGACCGGTTTTACACCTGGCGGGGAAGTGCAGAAACCTCATCTAGAATATTTTTGTCTATGTACCGTATGTATGGGTGTACTGTATAGTGTCAGCGCGAACCACCGGCTGTGTGTAACGTTGTAACTCCACGGTGGCTGCGCCCTCACGGCTGTGAAAGAGGGAATTTTTGTTCCCGTCTTGAGTACGCGGTTGAGGCAATCGCAAAACGCATGCCTACATTGACCTCCGTTTTGTTTCAGTTCCACTTGAAGCCTTTCCCAGAGAAAAAGAGATGTCAATAGGAGAGGTAGAAAGCATGAAATATTAACAAAAAGAACAAATTACGCTTTTTTTTTCATTTTCCCAGTTCCCTCAGACCTGCAGTCAGAGTTTGAGAGTATTGGCTGCCTCGGTATAGGGGGCTCACGTACAATAAAGTTTGTTGTTGTTGTTTTTGTTGTCGTCCAGCACTTCAAGTCAAAGCAGTGGCGCTTTGTCATCCACTGTCGAGCTCTGGCAACAAAGCAATGGCAACAACAACAACGAACAACAACAACACAACAACACCAACACGGGCACCAGCTGTTCCAGCCTCTCTCCAGATGGCCCAAACCAGCGCCAGGTACGGGGCAGAAGGCCTCCTCGGAAGAGAAAGAAGAAGAAGAAGAAGATGAAGAAGGAGAAGAAGATGAAGAAGGAGAAGAGGATGAAGAAGAGAAAAGAAGCCCAGTGTTGTGTTCAGCCAGCACAAGACTAGGGTTCGAGCTGAGACTGTGGTAAGACCGGGTTGAGTCTTAATTCGTCGCACTCGAGGAACGAATGAATGAATGAATGAATGTGAAATTAAACAGCAGCCCGTATTAGCATGTTGGATCATCGGATCTCACTGACTCATATCCCGGTTTGTTTGTTTGGGTTTTTTTTTTCTTCAAATTAGATTTCATTTTTTTTTTTCCAGTAGGCGTGAGTCATACCGTCTGAATAACCTTGCGCTGACACCGCTGCTAATACCCAGCATCGGCTGATTTTCTCGACGGTTTAGCCATTTGAATGTCTCATAAAACAGATCTGTTGTGGTTTTGCTCCA
>PIJE02001816.1:33835-41335 GCA_002895965.2 Coryphaenoides rupestris
GAGCAAAACCACAACAGATCTGTTTTATGAGACATTCAAATGGCTAAACCGTCGAGAAAATCAGCCGATGCTGGGTATTAGCAGCGGTGTCAGCGCAAGGTTATTCAGACGGTATGACTCACGCCTACTGGAAAAAAAAAAATGAAATCTAATTTGAAGAAAAAAAAAACCCAAACAAACAAACCGGGATATGAGTCAGTGAGATCCGATGATCCAACATGCTAATACGGGCTGCTGTTTAATTTAACATTCATTCATTCATTCATTCATTCATTCATTCATTCGTTCCTCGAGTGCGACGATTAAGACTCAAACCCGGTCTTACCACAGTCTCAGCTCGAACCCTAGTCTTGAGCTGGCTGAACACAACACTGGGCTTCCTTCTTCTTCTTCTTCATCCTCTTCTCCTTCTTCATCTTCTTCTCCTTCTTCATCTTCTTCTTCTTCTTCTTTCTGTTCAGATTTCAATCCATTGTTGTCGTCGGGAAATCATTTTTCAGCCTGTGGACCTCGGGGGTCTTTTCACGAGTAGCCGCCGGATGAACTTGAGCGTGTTACAGCAAACGACATATTATTAGTTTTTTCATGTATTTCCTTTTTCTTTTCCATCGTGACTGTACCGTTTTGGAAAAGGATTGGGAAGGAGAAAATATTTGGGCCCAAAAGTTGATGGGAAGAAAGCAATGCACGCACACAACACGCACACACACCTACATCACACCAGCACACCACGACACACCACACACACACAACATCACAAGATGGTACATGCCAAGGGCCTGTTACAAAATTACAAGTCGAAAATGATTTTATGCCAAAAATTACATACTTTCCCGTCGCTGTTAATCAATATTAGGAGAGGGTTTGGAGGAAGATCTTGTCTTCTTATTTGTTTCTCCCAAATGATTTTATCCATGCATCCTTCTCCTTCATTATTCCGTGGCCAGCACGCCCTCATTTGTCTTTCACTCGGCTTTCACTCCTCCTTCATTACTCCTCACACATTGCCTCTTTATCCGTCCGTAACTACATTACGCTCCCCCTCTCTATAGCACCATCAAATACACATGCCCAGCCCACAGGGAGCAGCTTAGATTCAAATTAAACCAGTGCTCCCGGTCTCCAGCTGGGAATTGAAAGAAAAAGATAAAGTACAGTCTTGGCAGTGTTATGAATTGGAGGCGCACAGCGGCATAAAATAACCCGCATGTTTGAAGTCGGAGCTATTTTTAGCACCCGTCGTCTCTCCCGAGGGGAATAGAATTGGAAAGTAGGTAAGGCTACAGGGCTAGCGCGCGGCTAACTGTATGTGCTCTTTATGAGCTAGTTCAGCAGCTAGCTGTTATCCAAAGTGAATCTTAATTAAAAGTTACACAGACGACTGCCGTAATCCATGCGAAAGCAAACAGATACACCCAGCGCCGTTTGTTCATTAGCGGATTTAATGTTTGGCTGAGTATGATGGATTCGCCCCGTTTTCAGATATTGGTTTTTGCACGCTTTGAGTCATACCTGCAGTTCGATGCACGCACATACACACACACTCTCTCTCTCTCTCTCAGTCTATTATAGTAGACTGTGTGTAGATTAGTATACTACTAGTCTATTATTGATTGGTGTCTTGTGAGGACGGACCTCAGACACCCCTGTGGGGTCTCTGGGTTGTATACCTTATTCGGTTATTCGGAGTGTTAAGGAACCTTGCTCAGACAGACCTTGCGGGGTCCGTGTGTTGGATGCTATGACTGGTGACCGGTGAGGACCTACCTCAGACATCTTGTGAGCTCTGTGGTGGGACTTGGAGCACTGCAGCAGCTGGGCCGCCAGGTTACAGTCCTTTCTGTACAAGTCCTGAGAGAGGGAGAAAGACCACGCAACGTTCGCACGTGTTTGCACGTTACGCCTTTTTCTTTTTAAATGATTATATAACTACAACCATCACGAACATCTCGCTCACGTCTTTCGTGTCTTTCATGTCGCTGCTGCAATTTAAGCTACTATCTTTAATGTTGAATATCGTTCAATTATGTAGCGCGACATGATTTAGCACTCCTAGATCGTCCTTGTTCTTGTGGCCGTTCTGAATGCAGAGATCTAGACAGATAGGTAGGCCTACTTGAGACAGGCCAACCTCATTAGTCTGAGTGGACGGACCGTGGGCACAGGAACCCATTTGGAGGAGACCTCAGTAACGACTTAATGACTAAAATTAAAAAACGTCAAATCACACCTAAAAAAAACCCCATTATTGCTTAAAATGTTTTTCTCTGTGTGTACCAGTTGTCATACAGTACACCTATTTTTCGTTTGTTCGTTCGTTCGTTCTTTCTTTCTTTCTTTCTTTCTTTCTTTCTTTTGGACCCTATGACTCTCATGACGGAATATTAATAATCGTAGGATTCCTGAAGTCATTATTCAAACATACGCCAGTGCGCGCAGCGGAGCCATTTTTAATCCACCTATTTCCAGCGCGATGTCTTCCCGCGTTTAGCAGGTAATTTATTTTATCTGATGATGTCATGAGAGCTGGAGCTGACTCTCCTCCACTAGAGCAGCGGCAGGCCGGACGCTGCTGCCCCGTTCCTACGGGGGTTAGCGTAAGCTAGCCACACAGAGCGAACTTTGACCTCAATCACTGTGATTCCATCTGGAGGGATTTTTCCCGAATACCCTTTGGCTCAGAAGTGTTTTGATGCATAAAGACACAGAAAACCGCTCCCTGGCCTCAGAGGTCTTTAAGTGCATCCATAAAAATCACTTGATAGGAAGCAAAGCCGCCAGATTGTTGTGGTCCCCTTAAAAGGTCCACACCGCCGCCTTATCTGGGCTCTGCGTCAGCCCTGGGTAGGGCTCTTGATTAAATGGTCAATCTGTAATATACTGTATATAACCACTGAAGTAAGTACGCTCAATTTAATTCCTCTATCTGCTGCTTTGGCTCCTTAAGGGGTGGTGGGAGGATATTATTAATGGAGTAAAAACCAGAAGGTAGGCGAGACAGACAGGATCTTAGCCAAATACGTGAATAAAATGAAAAAAATCAAAAGGCAGGTTAACGCAAAGCTTCATTTATATTTCTGTGTCGAATATCCAACCGTAGGTACGCCATTACCGCCATAGTCAAACCTAGCGCCTCCTCGAAAAATTTTAACCACAAGTCGGGACACAGCAGAACCATAAATGCTTGGACCAGCGACGTAGAGAAGAGAGACCCCGACGTACACCACCGGCTATGTCACCCGGAAGTATTGTCAGACTTTTTTGTTTTGGCGGCAGATTAAAGCACACGTGTGTGACTCACGTTGTCCTCCCGCAGCTTGTCCACGGTGATCTTGGCTTCCATCAGGTGGTTGTTGAGGACGATGATCTCATGGCTCAGCGCTCTCTTCTCCTCCTCGTGGTGCTGGGTCTGCAGACACAGACACCACACAACAACACAACAACAACATGGCGTAGGAAATGAAGAGCACGTCGACAAGAAATTCAGAGAGATAAGAGCGAACATCATGACAACAACAGAGGATAAGAGTAGGTTATAGAAAGGTGGAGGAGGAGGAGGAGGAGGAGGAGGAGGTGGACAGAAGGAGATGAAATGGGTGGAGATAAAGGAGAAGAGACGTTGAGGAAGGGGGTGGGGAGGAATTGTGGGTGTTGGGGGCGCAGGGGGGGGACAGCAGCGGTGGTGGAGAGAGATGATGGAGAGGAGTTTGGCGGGGAAGCGAGGAAGGGGGGGTATTAAGTCACTATCAATGTGAGACCTCTGCCAGCAGCAGGTCTTAATTAAAAGAAGATTACCCTTGCCAGGGCTCATATTGAATCAATTACTCTGGAAGGGGGCTGGGGAAAAGGAAATAGAGGCAATGTGTGTGTTTGTGTGACAAAACAGGACAGATGAAGACAATCATTGTGTTTACGGTGATCCAGCCGAAAGGAGAACGAAATCTGAATAGTGACCTGAAAGTGCGTCTCTCAATAACCTCGCCCGGGTTCTTTGGCCTTCTGTGCCTGTGTGTGTGTGCCTCATCTTATCCAGTTTTTCGGTTTCTTTTTTGACACACACACACACACAGACACATTCCCTCTCTTTGGTTGTCCATCAACAATCTGATGCCGACATCCACGCCGTCAACGCTGAGACGATCGATGGCGACACAGTCCTATCCTGGACCAAGCACTGTTTGTTGTAAGGTAGGTGGCCCATGTTTATGTGGTGGTGGTGGTGGTGGTGGAGGTGGTTTTGACAATCATGTCGATTGTCCTCTTATTCTTCCGACAAAGTATTTTGGCTTCCCAGGCGGTTTGCAAATTAGTCGCTTTTTTGTTGGGCTTTTGCAGCCAGCCGCACGGACGGGCACACACACACACACACACCACCCACGCACACCACCCACACCACACATGTACATAATAATGTATAATAATGTTTGTCTAGTAGTATATAATAGCCGTAGACTTAAACACACGCAAAAGCCTTTGTCAGCTATTTTTCCGACCATACTGTATGCCTGCTGACCAGTGCAAAGCATTGTCCCCACCCCCCCCCCCCCCCCCCCCTTGACGCTCTAATCTATATATGCTGTGATTATTTTAAAAGGCCAAATTAATAGAAACTAACACAAACCAGACCCAATATTGTCAAAGGAGCACATTTTTTGTTTTATTTGTTGCCTAGTGTTTTAGACGTAGGCTTCACGGTGCGTGGAATAGCAAGGCCCTCGCAAAGCACCCCTTGACCGCATCCGTATTTAGTTGTTTGGCGGGGTCAGGGGTAAAACAAAGAACATCCTAACATCTCGGGGCATCATCAATTATTATGGGGTCCATTAGCATGTTTACTTAGCATTTTATCTTCGGCTTCCTTCGCATTTGGTTCACTTCCAGAAAGAGACAACATAAAGAGAACAAAAACACTATATATATACACACACACACAGTCTCTTACTGTAAGGCTTCTCAGGCTCTTTCATCGGCACGCCTAAGTAGGTCAGTCTGAGTCACGCTTGTTTTGAAGTTTGATTAAATGACAAAGAAAGCATAACTCGGTATCTCTTCTCAGTATCTTATAACTCTCAGAGGTTCAGATTTACTTCCACCACGGGTGTCTAACAAGCGACACAAATCTCAGCGCGCAGCTTTCATGGTTCAGTAATGTTCTTCATTTTTCTTTGATTCTTATATTATTCTATTTGCTGGGGTATAAAAGAAATATCAAAGGGCTGATTTTCCCTGCCACACTTGAAGACACCCAGGTTTCTATAAAAGATGTATTTTTTCTGAAATCTAATGATATCTTAACAAATATGATATCTAATACCAACTAAACCAAGCAATTCGACTTCTCTTTAACGAACATAATGATGAGCTTTTCATCAACTCACTTTGCCCAGCAACACACATTGTCTTTGATTGCGATGATGACAAGATTAAAGTCTATCATTTGTCTCTCCATCATGATTAGGAGTTCTGACAACTTTCTGAATAGATAATGTAGTTACATTATTTATTCAGTAAGTCTCAGTTCTTAGCGAGCTTAGTAGTTCTTAATAAATATGTGGCTCTTAGCAACAACGATTCCCAATACTGCGTTTATGTCGTTTTCGTGTCGATTTTCATGATTGCAGCTTGAGCGAGAGACACATCGCTTGCACCGCTTGCCACGGACCCCCGTTGTGGGCTCCGTCTCAATGGCGGCGGGTGTGAGACTTAGCACCTGACGAGCTACAACCCTCACACTGTATTTAACACTTTTCACAGTGATCTCACACACACACGGAGGCTGCAGAGGCCTACATGAACGAGTTGCCAGATTGATCAGACATCATCTCCAGCGAGTAGAGACGAGAGAGAGAGAGAGAGAGAGAGAGAGAGAGAGAGAGAGCACGTTTTAATTACGCCACCGACTCATAGCGTGACTCATATACCGATCTCTGATCCTCGGACCATCTCTCGCCCACCCTCCCCACCCCCCCCACCCCCCCTCCTCCTGATATCAAGACAACCTGTTATCAGCCGCCGCCGCGACACCAAGACGCATTAGCGAAGAGAAGAAAGCGGCGAAACGAAACAAAATTAATATGCATCGCTTTATCTTTCCGTTCACACCCCCCCCCTCCCCCCCTCACCCCCCCTCACTCCTATCTTTAAGCACGGACGACTGCGGCGGTGGAGCGGGTCACACACCACACACACACACACGACACACACACTAATGCACTGCCTATAGGACTCTCTCAGGATCTATCAGCCCACTTGTGCTACAGTACAGTACATCCCTGCCGCAATGTATTATTCATAGTCAATTAGACTATCCTTTATAGTTTATACCAATTGGAATTTTCGTGTTGATTTATGTGCAAACTCGCACCTTTGGGTTTCTTGTGTTCGCGTGCATTATTAGGGGCCCGGGTGACATCCATACGTTTTGTGTAGGCTACTGGTGATGAGGTAACTTGCAGGCTATATTGAAGTGTGTGTGTGTGTGTGAGGTATTACATTAGAAAATTAAGCAAATGTTTTCACCCTTGTTTCTTGATGGCTCATTGTTCATTGGCTGTCTTCATTTATCAATCGCGTTTCGACGCAACGCATTTCCCAATTGGATTAACGTACTCATTCGTAAATCATTTCGTGAACGGATGTATCGCCATTTGCACGGCTCCCTATACTGTGAAGTAGGCCTTATGTAAAAAAAAAATCTCCACACCTCAAAATATATATTGTTATCGTATCCATCTCCTCGCTGCAAGTGGATGGTTAATGAGCACACACTTGATTTGGATCTCATTCTCTGATTAGGTGTGAGACGCAAAAACAATTAGCGCTGAAATGCTCTCGATTTAACGAGGTACCGTGCGTGTCGGCGGCAAACCAAAAACACCACACGGTATGTTAATGGAGAATGTTAATGATTGAATCTGAGACGAACACACGCTGTACTTTGTCAGTCCAAAGCATCTGTAACGTCGACGTATGCAGTACTTTAATCTCATTAAAAGTGCCACCGCCGTCTTGAGTAAGAAAACAATGCGTGCATAAATATGACTGCTTAGCTCCTCGTAGCATTTGAGTAAACGCTTAGAGAACTGCAGTTTTCCCGAGTATACACACAGAAACGTTAGCTCTTTCACGACCCTGGACGGTGACATTTATCTTGGGACAGAGGCTGTATAGTAGAAGAAGAACAGAAGAACAACTTTATTAGTCCACACTTAGACACACTTAGACCACACTATCGTTGGTTATATGCAATGTTTTCTTGTACACCACATAGAAAAATGAAAAAAGCAATTGTTTACTGAAAGTATACTATACCTCAATCATGTGTTTACTTCAAGCTTATAAATACAAATATCTAAAAGCTTCTAATATACAGGTGTGTGTGTATACAGTAAATGGATTGCATTTTTACAGCACTTTTATCCAGAGTGCTTTACAGTATTGCCTCACATTCACCCACTCATACACCGACGGCGGTGCCAACCAACACGTCAGGAGCAGTTA
>PIJE02001816.1:46335-48835 GCA_002895965.2 Coryphaenoides rupestris
CCCCGCCGCTCGAGTCTTGTTAATGCTCCCCATTAACGTCGTGACTTATCCCCGGCTGCGAGGCCTGAGGAGGCAGATAACGCTGAGAGCCGGCAGGGTACCTGTAAAACGTGCTATAACCCAACAACAAAAAGGGGCGGGAGGACAGGGGAGGGAGGGGGAGGGAGGGGGGGGGGGGAGAGGGGAGGAAGGAGGAGGAGGGAGGGAGGGAGGGGGAAGTGTGTCTACAGCTCCTCCCATTTAAGGTCAGTGAATGCGTTTGTACAGGAGGGGGTCGCTCACGGGGTGCAGGGTGCAGATAAGACGGAGGAATATCTATTTATCTATCTATCTAACTATCTATCTATCTATCTATCTATCTATCTATCTATCTATCTATATATCTATCTATCTATCTATCTATCTATCTATCTATTTATCTATCCATCTATCTATCTCTATATCTATCTCTCCATCTATTTATCTCTATAGCTCTCTATCCATCTATCTACAGTATGTATCTATCTATCGATTTGTTTATCCATCCATATATCTATCTCTATCTATCTGTCTCTATAGCTATCTATCCATCTATCTATATATGTATCTATCGATCGATCTATTTACCTCTATAGCTATCGATTGATCTGTCTAAATATGTATCTATCCGTCTATTGATCTACCTCTTCGACTGTCGTGATGCAGCATTTGTGTCGCCTCTCGTCTCTTCTCTACTCCCCAGGATCCAGAGCAGCTATGCAGCCCTACAGAGAATCAACCAGGACCTGGAGGACAAGATGCGCCGGACGGTAAGCGCCGCGCTGACCAGCTTATGAGCTTTGAATAAAATGTATTCAGTGCAAAAAAAAAAAAAAAAAAAAAAAAAAAAAAAAAAAAAAAAAGCCAGTCGACATCGACGCAGCGTTCCCCGAACCCCTCTGCAGAGCGCCAATAGTGGCGGTTCTGGAGCTGCACCGCTCGCCGTCGCGTCCTGAATAACATCGAGAAGCTGTCACCATAGCCGCTCTCCCGATATGCAGCCGGGGAGAAGCTGCGGCTTTCGCGTGGCAACTTGGGAACTTTGAGTACACGTCCAGTATATAAGGGAGTATTTAAAAATATATGGCACTCCGTAAAAAAGGAGGAAAAGTCGGTAGATCATAAGAGGCCCAGATCAAAAAAAGAAAAAAGAAAGAGCGGGGAGGGTTATGAGTGACCAGCCCTTCTCGATTGTTATTCAGACAGGACGGCGGCGGTTTGGGGAGCCTTCAGCATCACAGCAGACAGTCAGACAAGTCCCAAACCTGGACGCTGCTCCAACTATCGCGACGGCGAGCGGTGCAGCTCCAGAACCGCCACTATTGGCGCTCTGCAGGGGGGTTTGGGGAACGCTGCGTCGATGTCAATTGGCGGTTTTTTTTTGCGGAGAATACAGATGATTTATGCAGATGTAGCAAAGCAGCCGGTGCTTACTGTCCGACGCATCTTGTCCTCCAGGTCCTGGTTGATTCTCTGTAGGGCTGCATAGCTGCTCTGGATCCTGGGGAGTAGAGAAGAGACGAGAGGCAACACAAATGCTGCATCATGACAATCGAAGAGGTAGATCAATAGACAGATAGATACATATTTAGACAGATCAATCGATAGCTATAGAGGTAAATAGATCAATCGATAGATACATATATAGATAGATGGATAGATAGCTATAGAGACAGATAGATAGAGATAGATATATGGATGGATAAACAAATCGATAGATAGATACATACTGTAGATAGATGGATAGAGAGCTATAGAGATAGATAGATAGATAGATAGATAGATAGATAGATAGATAGATAGATAGATAGATAGATAGATAGATAGATAGATATATAGATAGATAGATAGATAGATAGATAGATAGATAGATAGATAGATAGATAGATAGATAGATAGATAGATAAATAGATATTCCTCCGTCTTATCTGCACCCTGCACCCCGTGAGCGACCCCCTCCTGTACAAACGCATTCACTGACCTTAAATGGGAGGAGCTGTAGACACACTTCCCCCCCCCCCGTCCCCTCCCTCCCCCTCCCTCCCCTGTCCTCCCGCCCCTTTTTGTTGTTGGGTTATAGCACGTTTTACAGGTACCCTGCCGGCTCTCAGCGTTATCTGCCTCCTCAGGCCTCGCAGCCGGGGATAAGTCACGACGTTAATGGGGAGCATTAACAAGACTCGAGCGGCGGGGCTGGAGAGCGTTCAATAAAGCAGCCGCCGTTCACGGAACAAAAAAAGCCACACCCGCTGTGGCTGAAATGAAACCGCATCCGTCGCTGTGTGTACATGTGAATGCGCTCAGTCCCCGCGTTTTAAATGTAAATTCGAGCACGCGGGCACAGACACACACAAACAACACTCACATACACAACACCACACACAACACTACACACACACACAACACTCACACACACACACACAACGCACACTCTACACACACACACAACACACACACACACACACACACACACATACACACA
>PIJE02001816.1:51335-68599 GCA_002895965.2 Coryphaenoides rupestris
TTCCATTTGTACTCAGGGCGTTCCACCTGAAGCCTAAAATCGGATTTCCACCTCGGAAAAATCGGAAGAATCTCACAACCCCCGACTTCGAAATCCAAGATGGCTGCTCCGCGCATCAACAGTCAGTGCAAGCTGTAGTAATATACTCATAAATATACATAATATAAACATGAATAGTAATATATTATTATTTATGTTTATATTTATATTTTAGCAGTTCTGTCAATTTGTGTCTCATTAAAACAGACGTACACACAGTACTGTCCAACTTCTATCTTCTAAGTTTTCCCCGGAAGTGCCCGTCTTGGTTTTCCGACTCGTTGTAACTGGAACGTGGTCAACTCGGGTGTGACGTCGTTCCCAGCTTCCGACTTCCGAGGTAAATGGAACGCAGCATCAAAGACGTATCGGAGGTACGGATGTGCTTTGGAAGTTACAAAAAAAAGGGGAATGTTTACAATCCAATTTTCGCCAAAGAAATCCTCAAAAGAATCGTTTTACAATATTCGTCTTCCTGACGGCAGCTTCGGGTAGAAAGTTCACAATGCGGGATTTTCGTGAAATATGTGCTTTCAATTTTTCTAACAAACAAACAAACAAACGAACAAACAAACACATGACGAAAGGACACAACCTGTTGGTTATGGTTATGAATATCGAGCAGGAGATACTTCAAGTTGGGTGCCGCTGTGCCGTGCCGGCCACGTTCGTGCGTGAGAGAGAGAGAGAGTGACGCTCAAGGCCTTTAATGCTCGTTTAATTAGGTCTGAGCGCTGAGACATTGATTTTCCTGGATGTTTTGCTGGCATCCCAATATGTAAGAAATGAGACCGAGAAATGAGCCGCAAAGCGTCGTGTTGTGCGGTGTGACCCGCTCGACGTGAATGCAAAGTAGGAGTCGGGAGCCATTTTGAAGCTTTGCGCTTTGTCGATCGGATAAAATAAAATAAGGAAAATTAAAAAAGTATCCAACGGCTGCCAACACGGGATGATGCCACGCGATCTTATTAATGCTGCCCCGGTAACCCATGGCGATGACCGACCGCGCTCACTGCTATTTGGATTTCACCGACGCCACGAGATGACATGGAAGCCCCCCCCTCTGTTATGTTTATATTTATATTTTAGCAGTTCTGTCAATTTGTGTCTCATTAAAACAGACGTACACACAGTACTGTCCAACTTCTATCTGTGGATAGAAGTTCTATCCTTTCAATCCTTTCTGTGTGTTATGGTGTTTGTACTGTATGTGTAAAATCAAAATCAACTGGTACTGCTAACAATGGCTAACCTGGCTAGAGCAAACCCAAGCACAACTAAAGTTTTCCCCCGAAGTGCCCGTCTTGGTTTTCCGACTCGTTCTAACTGGAACGTGGTCAACTCGGGTGTGACGTCGTTCCCAGCTTCCGACTTCCGAGGTAAATGGAACGCAGCATCCACGTATCGGCGGTACGGATGTGCTTGGAAGTTAAAAAAAAAAGGGGAATGTTTACAATCCAATTTTCGCCAAAGAAATCCTCAAAAGAATCGTTTTACAATATTCGTCTTCCTGACGGCAGCTTCGGGTAGAAAGTTCACAATGCGGGATTTTCGTGAAATATGTGCTTTCAATTTTTCAAACAAACAAACAAACAAACACATGACGAAAGGACACAACCTGTTGGTTATGGTTATGAATATCGAGCAGGAGATACTTCTAATTGCGTGCCGCTGTGCCGTGCCGGCCACGTTGGTGCGTGAGAGAGAGAGAGAGAGAGAGAGCGAGCGATGCTCAAGGTTTTTAATGCTCGTTTAATTAGGTCTGAGCCCTGAGACATTGATTTTCCTGGATGTTTTGCTGGCAAATATGTAAGAAATGAGACCGAGAAATGAGCCGCAAAGCGTCGTGTTGTGCGGCACAACCCGCCGGACGTGAATGCAAAGTAGGAGTCGGGAGCCATTTTGAAGCTCGGATGAAATAAAATAAGAAAATTTAAAAAGTATCCAACGGCTGCCAACACGGGATGATGCCACGCGATCTTATTAATGCCGCCCGGTAACCATGGCGATGACCGACCGCGCTCACTGCTATTTGGATTTCACCGGCGCCACGAGATGACATGGAAGCCCCACCCCTCCCCCCCCACGATGGAGAGACACACAAACGACGTGCGATGGCGACGGCGACGAAGATGGCGGCGAAGAGACAGCCGGCCTCCCTCCTCCTCCTCCTCTTCGTCTTACCTTCTCTTCTGATGTTTGCATCCATTTCTTTGGCTCTTGAGGGCGGTTTTACCGATGTATATCTTTTTCATATTTTTGCCGCTGGCTTGGCTTTCATCTGGGTGTAACAGCCGTTGTTTCCTTGGCCGCCACCACAGCTGTCACCGCCGTCGCCGTCACCGTCGCCGTCGCCCGTGGGGGGGGAAGTCGCTGTGTTTGTGCTTTGAGTTTCAGCTCCCGCCACAAAGCTACACTCAGAGCTCTTAGGCGAGCCCGGGGATGCTGACGGGCGGCCGGCTATCTGTGGTGGCGATGGCGATGGTGACCCTGGCGAGAAGGGAGCAAGGGAAACAACAACAACACAGCGTTCAACTCACAACTCACAACTCGCTCCCGGGGACTCGAGACTCGATCGGTCCATTCTATAAATCGCTCACATCCCAATCAATTGAGTCCGAATAGAACAGCAACGGGGTCGAGTGCTCTGTTGTTCCATAAATGAACTGCGCTAAAAGAGACTCTTTTAGTTCGATGCAGCTTTCTTCTAATTTCACATTCACAAGTCAAGATCCTTGACAGATATGATCACTTTACAGATACAAGCACGTCAAGTGGGCAGTGTAGTAGTAATAATAGTCGCTTCGACAAATGCTCTTCCGTCAAACACACTGAGACACGAGACAACGGCCACAGTAGGGCTGGGCGATCTGGCAAAAAATATAATCACGATTTTACTTTGATTGTTTTATAACAATATATAATTTGATAATGCTGCCAGTTTGAAGAGTAACCTGATTATGACACATGAAGAAGACACCAGAGGGTTCATTAGTTAAACTTTAGAACAGTTTATTAACAAAGATTATGTAAATATTAAACACTGCAAACATGCTGTAATAGCCTTAATAAAACACACCTTTCAAATGATTTACTCTTGGTGGCCGTATGTGTGGTGACTCAAACCTGAGTCTCCAGACTGCTAACCTCCAGCATAGACTGCAGCACCACCAAGACAACTACCTGGACATGGTCTCTGGGCGTATTTAACTTTACCATTCACGGGACTTAGACATAAGAGAAGGCTTTCCACAGGATTTGAACCCAGGACTGCAGAGCTGAAGGTCAGAACGCGCTATGAAGTGGTCAGAGGTGACATTACACTTATGCTGCATTGTTATGTTGGAAAATGACAAGAGATTTCCATCGTGACTTGAACACATGACCTTGGAGTTGATCTAAAACACTGCAGACCGATTGGCCGCTGTCGCGTTTATTTCCGGTGCGTCATGACGCTGCTGTCAGATCTATCCAGATCGGGAAAAATCGCAACGGCTGATAGATCGAGATCGACTGTATTGCGATCTCGATTCGAGATCGATTAATTAATCGCCCAGCCCTAGGCCACAGTAAGACCACCACCATCCTATTCTCTACCCCAACCCCCAAAACACTGGGACAAAGGGAGAGAGAGAGAGAGAGAGAGAGATAGAGGGAGAGAGAGAGAGAGAGGGAGAGAGCAGCTCAACAGCAAAGTGTGAATGAGTCTGCGTCCCTAATGGCACTGCTTATCTGCCAGTCACAGAGGGGAGTACAGAGAAAGACAAAGAGACAGAGAAAGAGAGAGGGAGAGAGAGAGGGGGCTGCTGAACTGCCAGGAATCTTGGTTGCCTTAGAACACAAACACAAACACACACACACACACACGCTCGCACACGGACGCGCACAACACAGTGTGTGTGTGTGTGTGTGCGTTGAACCGTTCTAAAGTATCTGCATCCAATTTGGCCCCCGGGGAGGCTAAGCGGCAGGCGTTGAGGTGTTGGTTCTTCTTCAGGTGCCGTCTTCGGGTCAACAGTACGGGACCGGAGCAGCGGGGCGATACGCACGTACAACCGCATGAACAGCAGCGTTCAGACGTGTCGCCTACGTCTTCAAGATTCAACGTTTTTTCTTCATTGCCGTGATGTAACAAGCACAGCGGAACGCTCACGCCCCATTCTCTCCCCCGCTGCAGTATTCTTCTAAACATACATTCTAAAACAACTCTAAACAATTAGTAATAAGATAAGATAAGATAACATAGAAGATAGAAATTATTCTTAACAAAAACTCTGAACAATTAGTAATATAGCACCAAATAAATACGGTAAAAGGTTGTCTGTGGTCACACTATACTTCTGTCGCGAAGAAATATGGCACGAAAGAACAAATGTGACCCGAGGTCCCTTCTTCTTCGAATCTTTTTCCGCTGTAATTACAGTGTGGTTATGTTGAGACCCTCCGCTCACCTCGGGGTGGAAGGCATGGATGCAACGCAAGGTTATTCTGTGCTCCATCTTCCACCAGTGTACATTAAAGCCTGCCTGACATTCTCTCTGTCTCTCTCTCTCTCTCTCTCTCTCTCTCTCTCTCTCTCTCTCTCTCTCTCTCGTTGCCGACATGTGACCCGCAAAGCACATGCTTGTGGTCCAACGGCAGACAAATGGAATAATTAATGTGGCTCTCGTAGCCGTAGAAAAGGTCGCATCCATCTTCGATCCTCCCAGAGGTGCGCACTGGTGTCACTGGAAGGTGGTGGTGGTGGGTGGGTGGGTGGGTGGGAGGGATTTAGTATGGAGGGGGGGGGATCAGATGCCGTCCGGAGGATATACAACATGCGTTGACCAGATGAGGACATTAAACTTTAATGGCGACACTGTCACCAACCCCCCCACCACCGCCACCGCTACCTGACGTGGGCCATTAAGCCCGGAGGAACACGCTCGGTCCCCCCCCCGACGGTTTATCAGCGTCTCCACGCCGCTCGCATCGCTCACCGAGTGATTTATCGCGAACGACTTCATCAAAATCTGCCTCTCAAGATGGAGACATCCATTTATCCTTCCATCCATCCATCCATCCATCCATTCTATCCTTCCAGGCACCTATTCACCATCCATCCATCCACCCAACCACCCACACATGCATTCATTCATCCATCCATCTATCAATCCCATCCATTCAAACACCCTCTTGTCCAATCCATAGATCCAACCACCGTCCATAATACCGACACCCAGAGCTACATCCACCCACGCCGACACCACCCACCAATCCTTCAATCCGTCTCCACTCGTATTCATACGTATAGGACGCTGGGCACTCCCAGAAGCAGCAGTAGCAGGAGCAGTTTAGATGCTGCGGGGACACACGTTTGTGCTCATGATTAATAAAATATGAAACCTTTCCCCCGTCCTGGTACAATGCTTCCCCACTTGAAAGCTTCCCGATGAAGGACTTTGCAGATAAAAAGAAGAACAAAGGTCTCCTGTGGATGATTTAGCGCCAGCGGCCAGAACGCAGCCCTAAAGGGGGATGAGACCCCAGGAGAGCAATGATGAGACCCCAGGAGAGCAATGAGCAGGACTCACGCTGTCAATGTCTTCCTTGTGGACAGCAACAACAAAAACTGACAACTGGCAAATGAAGTCCTTGTTATTATATTTAAAATTGTACAAAAACGAGGGCCCTTTAGTGGGAGTCTTGGTGGTTCTGGGTTCAAATCCCAGTGCCCACAGTCGACCTGAAGGCATCCTTGAGCAAGACGCATAACTCTTACATGCTTCTTATTGATATGTATGTAAAAACTAATTAATTTGTCGGAAACAAATCCACTGCATGTCACTTTGGATAATTAATCAGCTAAAAGAAACAAAAGTTATGTTGGTGAAAAGTAGGCATGAAGTAAATATTCCTTCAATACAATAAGCAATTCACAACCTGAAATGTTTGTGTGTGTGCGTGTGGAATTGCCCTACATATGCACATACTTGTGCATAATATCTGCGGTTGTTAATGGCCCCCCAGGACTGTGGTGGGAGGTGGGGGGGGGGGGGCCACGGTGGGCAGTAATGAATAGTGTTTTACTACTACTACTACTACTACTACTACTACTACTCATCTCCAGGCTCATCAACACTCCCTCCCAGCGGCAGCCCTCACACGTGTCCATGGCTCTTAATCACGGCCGTAATAAAACAGTCACACGCGGTCCCCGGACGTCACGGACCCCCGCGTGTGACTGTGTGTGGCGTGGTGTGGCGCAAGGCTGTGTGTGTGTGTGTGTGTGTGTGTGTGTGTGAGGCCGTGGTGGGCGGTGTGAGTCAGCTGCGTGTTCGCCGGTTCGTAGGCCTCGTCTGAGTCACGGCGGGGTCTACGGGAATTCAATCAACGGCGAAGGGGCAATTTATAAGCGACGGGTAATTTAAGAGCGACAGGTTTAGCGCTCGTCACACACCGGGATCAGAGCACACCGGGGAGCCCCGTCTGCCAATCACGTCGCTTTGTTAAGGAGTGCCCATCGGGAATGTGGGGCGGGGGGGGGTACAGAGCAGCGCCAGCGCCAGTGTGTAGAAATGGTCAATTACGCCGTCCATTCCTTCTCCCATTGAATCTTTTCCAATAATCCTTCAACTTTCCGGTGACATAATTGCCACTTAGTGTTGATGAGCATTTTCCTGCAGATGATTGCAGTCGGAGGGCCAGTAGGAAGTCCTCGGAAGAAAGGAAATTGTGTGCTTCCGCAGTGTGTGTGTGTATGTGTGTGTGTGTGTGCCCGCTGCTATGATGTGGACATGCGTCACGTTTATTTTGCTGATATTTTTCCCGCTACTGCCCTCTCTATAGCAGTCTGGTTTAACGCTGTGTTGGGTCAACGATGTGTGTACTGTATATATATACTGGACACACATGTCTGTTTGAGTACAGGTGAGGAGGAGGAGGAGCAACCTGCGCGGTGACGTGTCAAACGTATTGGTTTCGGCGGCACAGAGACTGAATGCGGCACGTCGTCATCGCTGCACGGCGCGAGGGTGAGCGGGGATGTTGTGTCTTTTCTTGACACATTATTATTGGATCAACCGATCGATGGAGGATTCTTTCTTTTGTGCACCTGTCTTGTCTTTTGTTGCATTGTTCTTAACAGTTTAAAAGAGGCAAGAAGTCGATGTTGGCGCAAGCATCCTTTTTTTTTTTTTTTCTGAAGACTGCTGCAGTACACAATGGAGAATCAATGGATCACAATTGACTTTTATTTCAACATGGAGATTGAGATTTCAGTGTCAATACTACGAAAAAATGAATACATTGGTATTTGTCTTTATGATCGATGGCTTAATCCTTAATGCATGTACAAGATGTTACATGTACTTGTGTGTGGTTAAACACTGTACATACACTATTTTACTGATACAATCATTTAAATCATTAAATCAACTATTTAATTTCATCTTACACATGAAAATACAATGCTAAAACTATTACATAGCTCAAGATCTGGTTAAAAAAAAAAACCTTAGATATCTTATTGAAAGAATTCTTCCATCAAATCTAGTTTGGAATACAATTAATTATGTACAAAGGCTTCCCAGTATCAGTATCAGTTCACTTGAACATGAATTATAATTTAGAACAGACAGGACACAGCCCACATGATTTCACACGCTTTCACACCAGTTAGACTGTGTGAACGATTTGTATTTCATCCACTCGCGGAAAACGTCCACCAAATCGAAAAAGACCCGTTGAGACCTTGCTGAGGTTGCCAAGACAACCCCTGTGGTGACATAATGTACCTGCGCTCCTGTCCTGAGCGTTGGCTGTCCTCACCGGCGGCGCCGCACCGTAACCATTTTGATAAGGCTGCAAACTAAACACCTCACTGGTAAACGTCCTTACGAGTATTGTGGGCGTGCGACCCACGTACAACTGCAAGAATGACGTGCTTTTTATATGGAATATACTGTATCTATATGATAATGGCATTCATATGGAAAACAGTCCATATTATTTTCCATATAATGATTACAGCTCATGGACTTTGCAACAAGCGCCGTCATAAATCTGACACAATCAAACGTTGCATGTCTACGGCACTGGGATTTATCACAAGCCAAATAATGAAACTATGAACTGGGCAGTGTGTAGTTATGGCATAAAATAGAGGTTTATAGCCCCGGTATAAAAGCCAAGGTAATTTATTCCACATTAAACTTGCATCCCCCCCCCCCCCCCCACCCCCGCCTCCCCCACCCTGCTCCAGCATGGACTACCACAGGCCAGCAGACCCCAGCGGGTGACAGGAGCCCAGCAGGGGGGCAGGGGGGACAACAGCGGCGTGTCCAGCGATGCCCGGCCACCGGCACCTCAAACCTCAAGACGACGGGCGCGACAGAAACACCTTGCGGGCTTTTTGTGTGTTCGGCTTGGACATCTGGAGACGTGCAGCATGCTGAGCAGCGTTGTCAGGGAGAATTAATTCAATGCATGAGTTAGGACATGCATGCCATCGGTGTGCGTGTGATGTGTGTGTACAAGTGGTGTGTGTGTGTGTGTGTGTGTGTGTACAAGTGTGTGTGTGTAGTGTGTGTGTTGGTGTGTGTTACACGTGTGTGTGTGTACAATGTGTGTGTTGCGTGTTGTGTGTACAAGTGGTGTGTGTGTGTGTGTGTGTGTGTGTGTGTGTGTGTGTGTGTGTGTGTGTGTGTGTGTGTGTGTGTGTGTGTGTGTGTGTGTGTGTGTGTGTGTGTGTGTTATGTGGACAGCTGCTTATCTAGTTACCCTTTGGGGTGTTAAAGGAGCACCCTGTGAAGCAGAAACAGCTGCTTTACAGACAATCTGTTGAGCCTGTGAAGCCGTGAATATGCAGCATGTGCTCCACTGGATGACTGGTGTGTGTGTGTGTGTGTGTGTTTATATCTATGTGTGTATGTGGTATATGTGAATTTATATGCTCATATGATAATAATAATAATAAAGAATTGTTATAGTGCCTTTCAACCCAGTTAAGTGTTTAAAGGTGCCTCACAACACTACGATACCATACAATGAACAAAGATAACAGATAACATAAAGCAATAAAACAAAATGTAAAAGAAACATAAAGAAAACATACACAGAAAACATACCGCATAAATAATAATAATAAATATGAGTGTGATTATGTGTGTCCTGTTGGTGTGTGTGTGTGTGTGTGTGTGTGTGTGTGTGTGTGATATGTTATCCCTGTGTGTCTGTATGCGTGTGTGTATGACCCTGTGTGTGTGTGTGTGTTGTGTGTTGTGTCTGCAATGTGTGTTGTGCGATTGTGCCTCTGTGTGTTGTGAGGCCCAGCGGCCTTCACCCACCATCTGCTCGTCATCAGGCTAGTTGCACGCGTGGCGACGTCTGTCGCTAGCGGCTATTGTTGACGCGCGGGCAAGCGGCCCGTGAAACCACACCTGAACTACTACACCGGAGAAACACACAAAAACACACACCACACACGCACACGCATCCACACACCACACACACACCCACCACAGCTCAATCCAAACAGAAAGACGTGTGGACAATGTGTTGTTTTGTTGTTTTCTTAATGTCCAATTACTGTAATCCATGAACTTATTAATTCATTTTAGTCATTGTGTTATCCATGCTTTGAGGTAGTGGTCATCAACACCTATGTCAACTCTCCTTGTTGTTGTTTGTTTGTTTGTTTCTTCTCTGTGTATTCCCCTGTTAACAGGGCCAACAGATACAGATTCTCCTGAGGCCCCCACACACACACACACACACACACACACGGCCCTCCAACAGCTGGTGAGTGCCCGCGGGGGCGTGGCCTGGTTAACTGGCGGTGAGAGGGGAGAGGCGGAGTCGCAGAAGAGTGGTAGTGGTAGTAAGCGATGGGAAGATGACTTAATGTGACGGCCGAGAGGCACACACACACACACACACACTCACACACACACACACACACTCACACACACACTCACACACACGCTTTGAGGCATATCCCTCATCATCCAGATGCTACAGTAGCCTATGCTCCAACTAGGAGATAATTGGGATGAGAATGTATGTGTGTGTGTGTGTGTGTGTGGGGGGGGGGGGGGGTGTAAACTGCTACAGGCTAACCTGGAGGGAGTAGCTGTAAAGATCCGCTGAAAAATGCTAGCTGAATACACACACACACACACACACACACACACACACACACATAGACACACACATATGCAAACACAGACACACACGAACACACACACACACACACACACACACACACACACAGCACACAAAGCCCTAATGAGGGCAAGCTGAATGCCTTGATGAAGTCATTGTTAAGTCACTTCTCAGCACACAAAACCAAAAGCTGCAGAGGCTGCATAGGTTGCAGTGGTGGACTTTCCGCTCATTAAAACAAGACTGGTCACTGCAACAAAGCTGCAGCATGAGACAAAGCACCCTCGGGGAACGTTCCCATTAATTAATCATAATGATAATAATATCAGGCCGTCATCCTAAACGGTTAATATCCAAAGAGGATCAGAGCAACAACAACACACAACAACAACAACAACAACAACAACAACAGCCCCAACAACCGACATATCTCATTTATTTATTTCCGCATCTGCTCGATATTTAATCGTGTGATCGTAATATTCATCGATTCAAGCTCATTTAACGTTCCCTTCGGTCCAAGTGCTGTGGGTTTGTAGCACAGGTTGCCGAGGCCATTAACAGCCGCCACCAACACGTGCAGTCTGCAGACGCGGGCTAGCACGGCAGTACAGGTCAACGAGTTCACAAGATCTCGGTCACCTGGTAAACGCCAAAAGGTAGTCATCACTCCATAAAAAGAAATGTTAATGCTTCCCTCCCCCCCTCCCCCCCTAGCGCCCCCCGGAGGTGACGGGACTCAAGTTACAAGACGTAATTAACTTCATGGGGCTCGACGATAAAGATGTGCTTTGCTGCATATTTTTCCGGCCGACGAAACGCAATATATGAGGGAGGAAATCGTTCGCCGCTTCCTCACAAATTAATATGAAATCAGCAGCCTTTTACTCACTCGGCGAAAATAACGTAGATAATATCATGTAGATCTCTCTCTCTCTCTCTCTCTCTCTCTCTCTCTCTCTCTCTGTCTCTCTCCCCAGTGGACGGCTAAGTTTAAAGAGGCCAACTTTCATCATACACTTGCTCGGCCATGATTGCCTCTCCATTCCGTCATCTCAACTCGCTGATCGGTCATTGAAGGCTCTGGAAATATCTGGCGCCCCGTTAATCGCATGTCAATACGATCCAAATAAGCGTGATCACATGATGACCATATTCTCAAGGAATACATAGACATAGACACTCTCCTTCTGAGCACACGTTGAGCACAAATAATCCGGAAGCCCCTTCAGATGGGGCAACGCGACCACGTATAGTTGTTATGTTGACATCGAAGAGACACACACACACACACGCGCACGCACACGCACACACACGCACACACACACACGCACGGCGGCAGCACGCTATCGTATGCTCAGTAGACGTTACCGTGGTGACACATGGTAACCTGTTCCCATCTCACACAGCACAGCGTCAAAAAAAGAATACAAAAAAACCCAGTAAATGGTGAAACCCCCTCCACAATGGGACCCACGCACCAGCCAGCCAGCCAGCCAAGCCACACAAGCCAACTAAGCCACACACGCCAACCAAGCCACACACAAGTCAAGGCACATAGCAGCAGCAGCAGCACCACTCACACATTGTTGCTGTATCCCTCTGTGTGGCCAGGTATCTAGGCACACTCATCTAATAGCTATAGTAACAAAAGAAAAGAAACAGCCCCTCAAGAAACAGCCAGTCATGCCCGCCTCTCTGCCGCCTTACCGTTTATGCGCCTTTTGCCTCATTTTCAGCGGATAAGATCGCAACGCTCACGGAGCCCCTGTGCAGCCCCTGCCGTCAGAGCGGCGAGCATTTAGAAGCAGCCCTCTCCTATTCTGACTGGAGACAGGCTGCGCGGCTGAAAGAGAGGGAGGGAGGCAGGGAGGGATGGAGGGATGGAGGGAGGAGGGAGGAGGCAGGAAGGGATGGAGGGAGGGAGGGAGGGCAGGGGGGGGTGTGTGAGCCGGTGAGGAGGAGAGGGGCTGGGAGGGAGGAGGAGGAGAGAGCTGAATGAAATGGGAGGAGGCGTGGAGGTGTGCGTATCCACGGGGGGCTCCCCCAGTGTCCACATAGCGAGAAGGTGGAGAGAGGTGTCCGGAGCGTAGGAGCAAGAACGGCACACGCTAACGGTCCTTAAGCTGGTCCACTGGTGGGTGTTGACCTTGCACGCTTGGTGAGTGATATTCAATCGCTGAACACGCAACTAGAGTGATGTAATTGATAGTGGAGAGAGAGGCGACTTTGAGACTTTTACATTGTCAAAAGCTGACCCGAGAGGGAGGGAGACGTTGGTACAGCAGTGGGTGATGAAGAGACAGTGTGCTACTTTTGACCATTGTCAAAAGCTGACCCTTTGGTACGAAGTGGGTGAACCACACAGAATTAAATCTGTCTTGTCATCTTCTTTTCATCTTCTTTTATTTGACAAATACTCAAAACAAAACACTTATGTTGTTGTGACAAGCAGAGCAGCCAGGAGAGTGGCCCTCAGAGTTTATAGCTGAGATGTGGGTAATTGTCCTCAGTGCTCAGTAGCCAGAAGACATCCAGGCCACTCGATGGCGCCATAGCCGATGTGTCTAGACCAGGGGTAGCCAACACGGTGCCCATGGGCACCTGGTCGCCCGCAGGGACCTCGCGAGTCGCCCGCAAGGCATGCTCTAAAATAAAAATGAAAAAATTAAGAGGAAAAAGTTAAATTTGAAATAAAAAAAAAGTCAACAGCTTGTCACCCAGTGATAAAACAAGTTATGCTACGAAATTAACGTTGGTGAATGGGATACGTCTTGTTGACCCATATGCTTTAGGCGCCGATAAGTGGATTCATGGGCGTAGCATTTAGTGGGGACGCTGGGGACATGTCCCCACCAATATCCCCCCCCCCCCCTCCCGGATCAGAACCGCGATTATACAGAACTATACAGCTGTGATTATACAGAACTATACAGCTGTGATTATACAGAACTATACAGCTGTGCTGCGGGCATCACTAGCTTTAACACCATTGATGTCACGGTCTCGTGTCAGCGGGCTCGCTGTGTGAGGGTGGGCGTGGTGATCTGTGCAACTTTGTTATTCAGGACATTTTTATCAAACAAGTCGCCCTTCGTACTACTACCTTTGAAGTAGCTATAAGATACTCAGTTGCAAAAAGGTTAGGTATAACCCCTAGTCTAGACTGATAAGAAGAAGAATACATTCCTCTCGTTTCCTCCCTCCTTTCTATCCCGGGTGTTGATTTGTGATGTTTGAAGACGAGGAGCTACATAGTGCGTTCGCGTGTTCGTTACCTCCACACACCTGATCACGAGTCCCTGGACCGCCGCAGCTCCTGCCTCCCTGCCCCAGGCTGCCAGCCGTCCCGGTCCCGGCTGAACCGCTGCAGCTCCTGCCAGTCCCTGCTGCCAGGTGCGTGTCGGGACCTGGGCCGCCTGGCGTCCCTGGCCAACCATATGGTGGCGCAGGCGCTGTGCTCGCTCGGCCAGCGAGAGGCCACCTCCTTCCTCAAAGGTGTCGTCCAGGTAGGAGGGAGGGAGTCGTGTGTGTGTGACAGTTTGGTGATGTGTGTTTGGGCCAGCTTTGTGCCACGTTCATGTTGCAGACATGTTACGTCTCCACCGATGCCACCGGTAAAGAAAACACTAGAGGGGAGATGCATACATTTGTAAATGTGTTATTTTATTTGTATTATTCTTTTGTGTATTATTCTATTGCTATGCAACCTCTGGCACAAGAATTTCCTTTGGGATTCATAAAGTTTTGTCTTATCTTATCTTATCTTATCTTATTTCATAGAACTTCTATGTCCTTATTCAGAAAATCAATGTTAAACAGATCATTAATGGATCATTGAGTAACCTTGCATAAATGTGCGAAAAGCATTTGACGGGTAAAACATTACAGCTTTATACGATGGCTTGAGGTATGCATCATATTATTGAATCAAACTACTCAACTAAATATTGGTAGCAGTGGTGCTGCTACACACCAGTCCAGTGGGGCTCCTCCACTCCAAGGACACACAGGCAGTTGAAACTCGTTCTATTAGCCTCGTAACTATGAATGCTTGAAACCTGCTCTATTCTTATCTTTATGCACCACAGTGATATATTGCTGTCTCTCTTTCTACAAATGTACTCTTTATAAGTCGCTTGGGATAAAAGCGTCTGCCAAATTCCCTAAATGTGAATGTATTTCCACTGTGTGGTGCCAGTGGGAGGAGTCTGGAGACGGCGCTCTGTTCCGAGCCCAGCTGATCTTCTGCCCCCGGGGCTCGCTGGCCCTGGACCCCCCCCTGCACCTCTTCCAGGAGGCGGTGCAGGGGGCGCTGCTGGACCTCTCCAGTAGCATCCTGCAGGTAACCGGGACACACTCACACACTCACACATCTCTCTCTCTCTCTGTCTCTCTTCTCTCTCTCCTTCTCCCTCTCGTCCCTCTCTCTCTCCCTCTCCTCTCTCTTGTCTCTCTGTCTCCCTCTCTCTGTCTCTCTCTCTCTCTCTCTCTCTCTCTGTCTCTCTGTCTCCCTCTCTCTCTCTGTCTCTCCTGTCTCCCTCTCTCTCTCTCTCTCTCTCTCTCTCTGTCTCTCTGTCTCCCCTCTCTCTCCCTCTCTCTCTCTCTCTCTCTCTCTCTCTTCTCTCTCTCTCTCTCTCTCTCTCCTCTCTCTCTCTCTCTCTCTCTCTCTCTCTCTCTCCTCTCTCTCCTCCCTTCAAGAAGTGATTCAGGGGTCCAGCCTTCCGTGCACCACCGGCGTGACCATAGACCGTAGGGCGGCGTACCTCGACAGTGTGGTAGCCACCCGAACTCCCTCCACGGGCCTCCTTCATCCCAAAGAGCGCCGACGGCATTGCCTACACAGTTACAGCAGCTGTCGGCTGGTCGGGAGGCACCCTCCTTTTAGCCTTGTCAGCGGTCTGCAGGTGATGAGTCTCTTGCTTCCCTCACCGCATTCTGGGAGCGTGCTGCACGCCTCGCTGCCCTCAGCCCAACGTCTCCCGAGGACGTGGAGAGCGCTCTGCCTCTCTCGAGCGCCTGCGTGCAACACTCATCTTCAGGCACACACATCCCGTGTTGCCCACTTTCACAACTCTCTGCTCGATGATCGCTGATGATTTTAAAATGTCCTTAATTTCATTCATTTTCTCTCTGTCCTCGAATCGCCCTTCCGTGCCTTTCCACATTTACACCATACTCTCATCACTTTCAAAGGCATAGCTGTCAGCTCACTCGATTGAGATCTCGGTAGATTGCTCCCGTGATCCTTTTCCACTCCCTCGTCCTATTCAGTCGCTGCGGCTTAATCTATGATTACTTCTCGTGTTTCAATGGAGTGAATAGGAGTCTAAGAAAAGAGCGATAGCATCTTACTATGATGCTCGCCAGCATCTCAGAGTGCGGATGCATCCAGTCGAGACAGCCCTCTTGCGTCATCGTGATCCGAACATCGCAGACAACTGCAGATAGCAATAAAACGTGCGAGCCACACCCCGTGATATGCCTGGCTGAAAAGACATAACAGTTGGCCCCTTTATTGGATACCCAGCGCGGACTGATTACGCCTCATGCACGTGGAGGAGTACGCAATACATCTTATGAAGGTTCCCGAATAACATACATTCAATGGAGGCTTCACTACAATGACAAGACAAACACAATAGGGGTTACTTGAAACAGATACTTCAATCAAAGCAACACTTAGTTTCTTGCATTAACATTACTAGATCCTTTAAAGTTGACATCAAATGTCTTCCTGTTTCAAGTGTTAAAGCTATCGACCAATCATCTCAATGCCTTCTGCCAGTGGTTCACAGTAGGGGTTCTCTCAATGATATGCAGATGAAGGCATGTTGCTTGTAGACAGTAAATATGCTATATTTCCATCACACTCCCCCATTTGATTATTTTAGAATCACACAATTCACCGTCATACCTGATATAGTGCAACTTAGAAGTCGGTTACTCTGACCACATAGTGATTCTTAGCAGAGACTGAGTTCTTTGTTACTGGGTATGGCTTGATAAACTTCTCCTTTCCTGTCTCTTAAACTAAAACCCTGAGATTTAGTTTGATTGAGATAGCTTATCGTTATAACACTGGCATCAGCAACATTTCAGAATATACACACAAAACCAAAAAGTAATTAGAAGAAATAACAATCAGCATAGTAAATAACGATCCAGATTAGTATAATGGTTCACGTTCGATTCTTATGTCAGAAAGTGGGTATCCAGAAGGGTCAGTCACAAGCACATTCATCATCATTGTCTCTGTGGTCTTGAAACAAGAAGTGACAATTCTTTTGAAACAGGTGATAAGTACCATGAAGAAGAGTAATATGACTATCATATAGAGCACATACTTCAAAATGGAATTCCCTAGATTTCCTAGCCATTCGCCCAATGGATCCCATTTTCCACAGTTGCGTTCGTGCAGTTCATCAATGTTCTTGCGCATATCATCTAAAATGTCAGTGATATTTTCAGATGTGTCAATGATATCAGTACAACATTCCATACCTATTACTGTGCACGTTCCGCCTGCAGCCGCTAATAGGTAGTCCAAGGCGGCCCTGTTCTGCAGTACCATGAGCCGAGTAGATGCAAGTTGGTTTGAGAGCATGGATATAGCCTTTGGCTGGTTGGCTATTAGTGGTTGGCTATTATTTCCACTGTCACAGACAAATCACGGACTTGGTCAAGCGCCGACATGACACCATAGGTAGGGAATAAAGCTCCTAATTACTGTAGAAAACCTGTTGACGAGTGTAGAAAATATCTTTAGGTAGACACGTTCGCACAGTGACACCGAGACACTCGTAAGATAGTGGAGAATAAAATGGCTCCTAAGAAATGCAAGGCTAAGATCCATTAGTCTATGTGTGCGACCGTAGCAGAAAGTGATCTCTTTAATGATGAAATGGTTGACCATCTTTAACTTAGCCACCCACTCGGCTGAGACATGAATAGGTCGAAGAGTGAGTAGAGAGAGCAGGGGAGGAGAGCCGAAGAGCGAGTATCTACATATCTACAGGATAACTCCCATATCATACGTGTCTCATTTTCAGAGTGCCACTAGTTAAAGCGGTTTTGATCAT
>PIJE02001816.1:68999-96499 GCA_002895965.2 Coryphaenoides rupestris
TACAGTACAATAATGATTGTATAATACAATCATACTGTGATGAAATTGCTCTGTGCTCATGTTGCTGTCGTGTGGTGCACCTGTCCCCATTGGCATGGGTCGCCCCATCAAGACCTCATAGGGGGACAGTCCTACCTTAGCTCTGGAACGCCCCCTCATGGCCAGGAGGACCAGTGGCAGGACCTTTACCCATGACATACCCGTTTCCGCTGTGATTAAGGCCTTAGCAACGGCTGCAGAGTCAGCCGCCTTAGTGGGAAATACTTCAACCCATTTGGAAAACATGTCTACTATTACTAAACAATATTTCTTTCCCTCACATGGTGTCAACTCCACAAAATCCATCATCAGGTGATCAAACGGTAACAATGGTGGTGGATGATGGCCTAGCTCGACCTTCCGTCCTCTCCCTATATTGTTTGTGATACACACAAGGCATTTGGCACAAAAATGTTGTGCATAATTTGAGAATCCTTGTGTGTACCAATGCCGATTGATGCTATCTACCATTCCCCCCTTTGACACATGATCTTTCCCATGTGTCATGATAGCGTAGATAGGAAACAAACATTTAGGTAAGCACGGCCGCCCATTCGGGCCATACCACAATCCATTGCGATACTCTGCACCAGCTGATTTCCACAACCGGCACTCTGCAGCCACGGCCTTGGTCTGAGCTTTCGCCAATTCCTCAACCGTGACCGAGGGTGTCAGTTGTGCCATCTGCATGGTGGAGGCGAGTGGGGCTTTGGCAGCTGCTTTAGCCCCTTCATCTGCCATCGCGTTCCCTCTAGACACCAGGTCCTTGGCCCCTGTGTGCGCTTCACATCGACATACAGAGATGGCAGCAGGTAAGAGTATAGCATCTAGCAGGTTAGGCAACCAAAATTGTGCATGATTAATCCGTATACCCTGTGGATGTGAGGAACCCTCTCATCTTCCACAAGGTACCAAAATCATGAACAACTCCAAAAGCATACCTACTGTCTGTATAGATGGTAACTCGTTTACCCTCCGATAGTATGCATGCTCTGGTTAGGCAAACAGTTTCAGCTGCTTGTGCTGATAGGTGAGGAGGTAGCCTAGCAATTCCACCACGCAGTCTCGTGGCAATGGCATAGCCCACTTCGTTAACACCTGTTGTTGGGTCCTTCCGGCTAGAACCTCGAACATACAACACATCCGTCCCCGTGGCAGTGGTTGTAGCTGTCAGGTCCACACGTGGTGTGGATAGTTCATTAATGGTGGCCCACACGTCCGTGTGGCTCCCCATCTTCGGGAGTAGGCAGCAGGGTGGCCGGGTTCAACACTGTACACCTCTGCAACACAACGTTAGACATAGACAGCAACACATGGTGATATGACAGGAATCGTGATGCTGTTAGGTGTGATGTCTTCTGAGTTAGCATAATAGATGAAACCTCGTGGGGTACAAGCAAAATTAATGGCATGTAACCCACTAGCCCCCTACTGGCGGCAACCGCCATTGGCCCGCCACGCCACTCGCCCTTCATACAGTGTGGTAAACCAACCAGCTGCCACCGGGTCTAGCTTGGATGAAAAATAGGCAATAGGACACAACTTGCCCCCATGCCTCTGTAGTAGTACTGACGTCATATACCCATCTCGTTCCCCCACTGTCTGCGTGAATGGTTGTGTATGGTCTGGTAGACCCAAGGTAGGTGGGGTCATAAGGTCTCGTTTAAGTCGTATGAACGCAGCCTCTGCTGCTGGTGTCCACGTCACGGAGTCAGTCGGGGTCAAGTCGTGGCCATGTGTGATGTCCTGGAGTGGCTGCACCAAATCTGCATAATCGAGTATCCACTGTCTGCAGTAGCCCGTCATTCCCAAGAATCCCATCATTTGTCTCTTTGTAATAAGGTTTGCTTGGATTTATTCTATCCTCCTCGCTAAGGGATCTGCCACCTGGTGTGGGAATGTGACCCAGGAATTTGACCTTTTGTGTAACAAATTGTAATTTAGCTAAACTGGCCTTGTGACCCTGGCTGGCTAAATACTTTAACAGCACAACAGTGTCCTGCTCACATACTTTAGGGTCTGGAGAACACACCAGGAGGTCATCTACATATTGAATTAGTGTGCTTCCCCCCGGGAGGACTAAATGAGCCAAATTGTAATGCAGCGCTGCAGAAAATATAGTTAGTGATTCACAATAATTCAATTCAATTCAATTTTATTTGTATAGCCCTGAATCACAAGACAGTCTCAAAGGGCTTTACAGGCCAGATTGTTCTGGGCCAAACGTGATTTATGACACCCCCCTAGCCCAAGCCCCCCTAAGGGCAAGAAACGACTCCCTTAATTAACAAGGAAGAAATCTCGAGGAGGAACCTCAGAGTGGGGGATCCCTCCTTCCAGGGATGGTTCAGAGTGCAATGGGTGTCATACGGGCATTTAAAAACAGGGGTAACAAAGCATGACAAAATGCAAGTACAAATAGTAAATGAAATAGTAATAATGTGATGGGGTGCTGGCTGGAGAGCAAGCTGGTAGCCGTCAGGTGAGGTGGCCAGGTATCCAGTCACGATCACAGCAGCACTCTAGATAATGGAGACAACATGAAGGTTAGATGGAGCACAGTAAGCAGGAAACATACAAGTATCCTCAGACTAGTACCCATCGGCAGCTAGGGTAGGCTAGTGCTAACGGTATTGATTTAGCTGTAAATTAGAGCTGAGGGGCACTCCTAGCAGCCAAAGGCGAGGGTAAATTGGTGGGTTTTTAGTCTCGCCTTGAATATATCAGCAGAGTCAGCCTCCCTGATTACAGGTGGCAGACTGTTCCACAGATAGGGTGCTCGATAAGAGAACGCCCTGTTTCCTGCTGATTTTTTATTTACTTTTGGAATTGATAAAAGGCCAGCTCCTGAGGACCGGAGCGGCCGAGAAGGACAATAGGGAACAATAAGGTCCTTCAGGTACGATGGTGCGGACCCATGCAGGGTCTTGTAGGTAAGAAGTAGCACCTTAAAATCTGATCTGGCATTTATTGGGAGCCAGTGGAGGGAAGTGAGAATAGGAGTAATGTGGTCAAACTTCCTAGTTTCTCGTTAAAAGTCTAGCAGCAGCGTTCTGTACGAGCTGGAGGCTTTTTGTAGTAGAGCTCGGTAGGCCAGAGAACAGTGCATTACAGTCATCCAGTCTGGATGATATAAATGCATGGATGAGTGTCTCTGCGTCCGCAGTGGATAGCATTGGTCTGATCTTGGCAATGTTTCTAAGATGAAAGAAAGAAGTTCTGGTGATACTTTTGACATGCTGATCGAAAGAAAGCGTAGGATCAAGCAGAACACCAAGATTCTTGACGCAGGAGCTTTGGGCAATAGTGGATCCCTCAAGGCAGAGTGTGACGTCATCAAGTTGTGATTGTTTATGCTTCGGGCCGAAGATAATCATCTCAGTTTTCCCCGTGTTAAGCTGCAAGTAATTTTGGGACATCCATCTTTTGATTGCAGCGAGGCAGGATTCAACCTTTTGGATCTGTTGGAGCCGGGGGGAGTCTTTTGATCCAATGGGAATGTAGATTTGGGTGTCGTCCGCATAGCAATGCCAAAGCTGCGAATAATATCGCCAAGAGGGAGCATGTAGATTGCAAAGAGCAGTGGACCAAGGACCGACCCCTGGGGAACACCAAAGCTTACGTTGCAATGCTTCGATTTTGATCCTTTGCAGACAACAAATTGTGTTCTGTCTGAGAGGTAGGATCTAAACCAGTGAAGAGCAGTGCCTTTGATGCCGACGTAGTGTTCGAGACGCTCAAGGAGGATGCGATGGTCAATTGTGTCAAAAGCGGCGCTGAGGTCAAGCAACACCATCAGGGAGCTTGCATTGCTGTCCATGCTAAGGAGGAGATCGTTTACCACTCTGGTCACAGCGGTTTCAGTAGAGTATACGCTCCTGAAACCAGACTGAAATGGTTCAAATAAGTTGTTTGCCGTCAGATGATTGATGATTTGGCTAGCTACAATTTTTTCCAATACTTTAGAGAGGAAAGGAAGGTTAGAGATGGGCCGATAGCTGCTGAGAGCTTCGGGGTCGAGGCCAGGCTTCTTGAGTAGAGGTTTTACCACAGCACACTTAAAGCTAGAGGGAACTGAGCCTGTCGACAATGATAGGTTCATGATGTTGAGCATAGCCGTTCCAACCGTTGGGAAAAGTTATTTTAGAACCTTGGTAGGGACAGGGTCGAGCAAACAGGTAGTCTGTTTAGATGCCTGTATTAGCTTGTCAAGCTCATCCAACGAGATTGTGCTAAACTGCTGGAAAGTAGCTTCAGGGAGAATGCGTGGCACCGCACCTGACGAATGTTCAGGATGAGTGGTGAGAGACGCATCAATGTCTTTCCTAATTGATTCGATCTTGTGATCAAAGAACTCCAGGAAGTTGCTCGCTGAAGAGGGAGGAGTCCAAGTTGTGAGGTTGTTTTTGCGTCAGCTCTTTTACAGTGTCAAAGAGGAACTTCGGGTTGTTCTTGTTTAAGTTGATGACACTGGAGAAGTAGGTATTTCTGGAGTTGGTTAGCGCAGTTTTGTAGCTAAGCAGGCTGTCGTGCCATGCAAGGTGGAAGACTTCAAGTTTAGTCGAGCGCCACTTGCGTTCAAGTTTTCTGCAGTCGCGTTTGAGGGTACGCGTGTCTTCGTTGAACCATGGTGCTGGTCTTTTTGCTTTCCGCTTTTTAACTACAAGAGGAGCAACAAAGTCGATGGCTGCGGATAAAGCGGTGTTAAACTCATTGGTGAGACAATCCACTGAACCCCTGAAGTCAGCAAAAGGAGCAAGTAACAGGGGTAACTTATCTGCCATGGCTTGTGGAGGGTGTCAGGGGTGATACGACGGCAGCTATAGGTAGCCTGGCGGTCGTCCCTTGGGCAAGATACAACCACCTGGAAAGTGAGCAGACAGTGATCGGAGAGAGCTGAAGTATAAGGAGAGACACTTAAATCTGTAACTTCAACTCCACGAGTCAGGACAAGGTCCAATGTGTTTCCACCGGTGTGGGTAGGTAGCTGAACATGCTGTGTGAATCCAAATGTGTCTATAATGGACAGAAAGGCTTTCGCAAGAGAGTCACATGGGTTATTCACATGGATGTTGAAATCCCCCATAAGCAGAACATTGTCAGAGTAGGTTGCAAGATCAGCCACAAACTCAGAGAACTCATCCACAAAGATTGAATAAGGGCCCGGAGGGCGGTAGACTACAGCCAAGAAAAAGGAGTCTGCAATGCCGTGATCTCTCTGCCTAATGCGAGCTGAGGAGCTAAAAGCAAGAACTTCAAAAGATGAGAACGTGTAACTGCTCTTTGGTCTTAGGACCAGCTTCGAGCTAGAGATCTGCGCCACTCCTCCACCTTTCCTAGATTCACGTGATAGTTGTGAGTTCACATAATTTGGTGGAGTAGCTTCATTTAGGGGCAGATACACTTCTGGTTTTAACCAGGTCTCACACAGGCCCAGGAAATCTAACCTATGCTCAAACAATTAGATCCTGGACCAAGAGCGCTTTAGTTGAAAGCGATCTGATATTCATAAAACCTATTTTGGCCTCCTCCTGTTTATTGTTAGAATCAGAGGGAGTTTGGTTACTGCTCAGCTCTGAGGAGGAGGAGATGGGGAAATAACAATGACATTTTCACTGAGTGGCAGTTGCCTTCGCCTGCGGGCTTCACGCCTCTGGACAGTGCGGGGCAGTGACACAACACTAATGGCAGTAGGTAAACTATAAACCTCCAGTTGACAGACGCTGCTGTGGCCTGAGCTAGGAGGCGCCTCAGTGTCTGCATTACAAGCTACATCACCCACCCCAACTAGCTTAGTTAACCCACTCAGTGTTCTAGACTCTGCAACGCTGACTATTGTGTTGCTAGCAGGCTCGCTAATCACCTGCATCCCAGCGTGCTGTAGGTGGATCTGTCACACCTGACTAAGGCAACTATCTATGTTTGCCGACAAAATTGAGGCGCCCTAACCCAGTGGGGTGCAGGCCGTCTCTCATCAGCACGCCAGGGCGGTCCCACATGGAGGGCCAGTTATCCACAAAACCTAGGCCCTGCTCTAAACTATAGCTAGCCAGCCAACGGTTTAGGGACATTAATCTACTAATACCTGCTCATCATTACCCCTAACAGGTAGAGGGCCAGAGAAATTAATCGATGCCGACACATCTTTCTTGCCGAAGTCACACAGCCTAACTATGTTGCTTTTTGTGACTTCAGATTGTCTCATCCTAACATCGTTTGTGCCGACATGAATTACAATGTTGTTAAAACTAGTGTCGGTGGTGGGTACATTAAGTCTAACGCCGTCCTTACCGTATGCCAGCAACCTGAGATTAGCTTCTATGTCGGGAGCCCTGGGCCCAGGTAAGCAAATCACGTTGGCTGGCGTGTGTAATCTAACTTTGCGCGTAATAGTCGCCTATGACTAGCGATTTCCCCCCCGAAAGAGACTTGCGAGGAGGGTTGCCTGCCTTCGCGAGTGGGGCTGCCGACAGGGAGCCCTGAGCTAAGCTATCTGCCTTTATATCTGCCTTTTCTATGGACGCTGACTTTTCCTCCTCTAGCGTTTCTCTCGGAGAGCTATCTTCTCTACGAGGGAAGCACAGGAACAAGAGCAACAGTCCATGCTTACCATGCTTATTGCAGAGAAGGCAGCTCCGACGTGATGATAGTTATAATACAAGTCGCGATATAAACACAGCGACGATCAATTTATCAATACAGAACGCTTAAGTAGCTATCGGATTATATAAACAGTATAAGTGCTAGGATAAAGTAAGTTAAAATCAAGATTCAAATCTTGGACAAAGGTTGATTGTCCTGCAACGGGTGCCTTTTCAAAAGGGAATATTGGGGTACTACATGGTGAATTAGGACACGGAACTATCACACAGGCATCCAACAATGAGTTGAACACAGGTGTGATACCATCAATTGCCTCTTGGCTGTATTTTATGCGGCCCACGTCGTATTTATTTCTAGCCCATAGGTTGGACGGGACCCCAGCCAATCGTGGTCCTCCAACGTTATCTGTAGGAGTATTAACTCCTCCCTGATGTCGCCTATTGGGTGTATCGTCCCTCTGGGCTATCTGCTATTCAATTACATGTGTTCCCCCCCTTTACAGCCCATGACCCCAATTCGGCCCATGTCATGTCGGGGGGTTTTCGCCAGGGACACATGTGGTTCTGCTCCAGCAACCCCATAAAACTTCTCAACTTCCTCACAAGAGGACACTTTCAACATGCAAAATGTCTCATTCTTCGCAAGACTTCCCCCTTTAACGTTGGCGTTGTATTCGCCCCATTAAACCATAATTCTTCAAATTCTGGTAACCGCCCCTCATAAGATATTCTGGCAGTACAATGCAAATCATTTGTGGGCATATATTGTACCTCTGGCTGACCCTGCATGCAGTGGTGTGCATCTGTTATCAGTATACTTGGATCGTCGGGCTTGCATCGGAGGTGATCGTGAGGCCTGTATCGGTGCAAATAACACTCAGTCCTAAGCGACACATTAGATCTCATCCCTATTTTCCCTCTTGTTTGTGGTGTGTGTGGTGTGTGTGTCTCAGTGCTCATACAACCTTCTTGGACCGGACCAGCTCCCCCACACCGTCAATGCGAATGTATCCGTCCACCTCCGCCCCTCGGTCTGTGCCTACAATCTCTGATCTTGTCCATCTGTTTCTCTCGAAGATCTTCTGCGTGGCTGGCGTGACTCACCATCACAGTGATTCTGGCGGTACGCCTGCCGATGCAATGTCTCTTTACAAACACCGATAAACTTTCATCCGACGCGTCCAGACGCGCAGACATTCGGCCATGTCCTTAATATCACTCGGTCTCCACACGTGGAAGACATATGCTGGGCTGCCGTCCTGCGGGTTCAGAACTTGAATCATGGGGAACTGTCCATTCTCTCCGTCTTTGACTTTTGTCCATCCGGGCCCCCGATCGGTCCGCGGCTGCTGGTAGTTGTAGGTGGGTCGGCAGAGGCGGCGTGGACAGCGGAGCATTCGCAGGCGTGGGGCAGTCTAGGTCCAAGTCCAGATCTGTAGTTCGGGTGACAGACAGATTAAAGTTCCCTACATTCTCTACACTCGCTTGTCCCTCATCTGAATTTTTTTTCTCAACTCACCCACAAATGAAATGCATACCAACACCTTTTCACACTTTCTTTTCCAACTCTATTAACTTCCAATTCCTTCAATTTCTCCAAACATAAACTCCCCATTTCTGGAAAACCCTTTTTCCGCAAATATTGTAACCCTTCTAGTGCCATTTCACCATGTTTCTCCCACATTACCTTGGCGGCCCCGGTCACTCCCGTATTGCTATTTCCCATTTTAGATCCGGGCACCCTACTAATTATTATTCTTATCAATAATTGTATTATTATTATTATTGTTCCTATTATTATACCCCTCCTATTATAATTATTTTTCTCTTCGAGCGCTTTTATTATTGGCTATATATTAGGTTTTTCTCTTAAAGTTATTCAGGCCTTCCAGTACCTAAATCCCAGTACGGCTTCATTTCTTGTTCCATTCCCATTGGATCCGCTCGCTCTACCATACCTTTACCTCAATCCTAGTAACCTACAGGACACCTTGTCTTTTATTCGATTAATGTTACCGCAATCCCGGAATTTCATGAATAAACCCGTCGGTCCTTCAGCGAATAATAGCGAGTCTCCGTACCTTTTCTTTTCTGCCTTTCCCTCAGCCTTTCCTTCGCACACTATTTTTCTAAAAATAGCGACTCTTAATTTGCACAAGTATTGATCTCACTCGCCGCATTCTTTTTTCCTTCAGGATTTTGTTTTGGGATATCCTCAGTCCATCTCCCATGCACCCTCGTCTCACTCCAGTATGCTGATTACAGCCATCTGGCAGGAGGTAGGGCTCCGGGACCCGCCGGACTTGCATGGTTCACCTGGAAGACTAGGCTGAAAAGATTCTCAAGTTACAAATCCCGATCGAGCCCCCATATTGTCGTGGCAATTCTCCAATAATTATTGCGTCTAGGGCGAGTGAGTCTAAAGCAGACACAATACTTGTAGAAATTAAGAGCGTTTAATATATGCATACACTAGACTCCTCTCCAGCAGAGTGAGTCATGAACCGATATTCACGTGGCCCTTTTAAGCACACTTTTCATCCCAGGGGGTTCCTGGGACCGAATTCCTTCAATCCCAGAAAAGGAATTTCCGGTTCCCTGGATAGACATTTATGGTTCACTCAACCTCTTCCCCAGCTGCTTATCTTTATGACTGGTCAAGGAAGCGGTCACCCTAATGCCCTATGGGCAAAGGATTGTCTGTCGTAAAGACAATCTATTTAAGGAACATAATGCCAACTGGAAGAAAAGGCCTTATATGGACCTTTTCCATTACACATGCGGACAAAGGCGGTTCACCGTTAATTTATTTTAATTGCTCTCCACCTGCTATGATAATCAGGCTTTAAATAGAGACATTTCCATTTTCAATTTAAGCCTCCCACCGCCTCTGCATGAGAATGAGCCGTGTTTGCGAGCCTATTATGAAACGGGATGAAAATTATTTCTACTTCTACCGCTCTGCACTTTTGTTCCGCCTACTCCATGATCTCATGAGTGTCTCAAAGGAGGGTGCTTGGGTTGTGCTCGGCGTCACGGACCATCGACCAGACGGGTGTTAGCACCACGCCACCGCCGCCCTCTCTTCAGTGATACACTGACCGTCTACTGTGGCGACGGTGGGCCCAGAGTCAACCACAGCTTTGATTTCCTGTTGCTGCAGAAAAAGACACTGCAGTGAAGGTATGAGTGTTTATATGTCATATATATCTTACTTTTCCATCCTCTACACACACACGTGCGTGCACACACACAGATGCACACACTGAAGGGTAGTAGTATATCAGTAGCTCTTTCCATTTCCTTGTAATGACATTTTTCAAAGTGATTTTTTGGCTGATAAGGCAAGCCAATACCAAGGCGGACACAGATTAACAGCACGGAGGTAAAATGCTTAAACGTGGAACGCAAGGCTAAGACAAACTGCCAACATAACACTGGCACACAAACAGAAAATAGACGGACAAGGATGTGAAGGAATGCACAAAGTCCATCCGCATTACATCGAAGCTCCAAAAGAAAAAAGATGGATTAATTTTTGCACAGAGAGGCAACACAGCAACATATGGCCCAACTTACTGCCAGATACTGTATGTAGCGTTGTGTAGCTCGTGAGAGATACTTCATGAATGTATGCGTGTCTTGTACGGTCGGAATTAACAGAATGCATGCAACTGTGATGAGCTTTGAAGCCCTTAACTCAAACGGTAATGAAATGTGATATTATTTCCACACAGATCATTTGTAATGCGTCAGAACCATGGAGGTGTGAAGATAAGCCTTGTGTGTTTTCCCATGGTCTTCTGACTTGGACACAAGACCAAAACAAATGTAGTAATTGCTCATAGATTTCAGCATATGTTTGTTTCTCGATTACCCTGAAGTAAAAAATGTAACCAGTGGTATCATCACACAGCTTCTCGATCTCAAAGAAATTATTAATGATTTGCACACAAATTAGCAGCTTTGTCAGAAAGGAACGACATTTACAAGAAATTTGAAATGAGGGCACACCAAAGCAGAAAATCCAATGTAATTATCCAATGATTGTAAAGAATTCATTTTGGATGGACCAAGATACCAAGTTACTTAACCAAAGGCTGCTGATGACTTATTGAAAGTGTTCACTTGTGTACAGTATGTACAGACAAATAGACGAAACAAAATCATGCCAAATACATTGGAACAAATTGTTTTTGTGCTTAAGTTTCAGACTTGTTTCCTTGTTATTTTCATCAGAAAGTGTTGAACACGTAAAACACGATACAATATTTACATGTCTTCTAAACACTTCTAAAAACAAGGGTAACCTATAACTTAGAGGTTAACTATTAGTTTTATAATGAAGAATAATGAATTGTGTTCATCAAAAGTGCCCAATGACAAATGTGTCCTTTCTACAGCACTTGCTTGCATTGCTGCATTATGACACTGGTAACGCTTTACCCCTATGACATGTCAAGATATAATGCAAAATAATTATATACTTATGCCTAAGTAAACATGAAAAACATTGGTAAATGCATACTATATCCTTAGTTAACTGTCGTTAATGCTTAGTAGTTCATTAACATTAAAAGCTAATTCACCCTTATTGTAAAGTGCTACCACTACACTGCTTAACCCCGCTGGCCTACAATCATATTTCTCATATGTTCTCTTCTGTTCCTTTCAGCTTCCCCCTGTCTGTCCATCTGTCTGTCTATCTGTCCCTCTCTCCTTCAGATGCTTTCCAAACCCTCTGCCATGTATTTTTTTTCTCTCTTTTTTTACAACCACCATTTATCTGTGTTTATTCTGCCTTACGTGACAGAGGTTCATATCTCAGAGAATAATTCATGGCCGCCATGAATAAGATTTCCCACTGATTCCGCCGTGCCACGGAGCAGCCTGCAATATTTGGACAGAGGAGGATTGAGTGATCAGTGTTTGCCGGCTGGTTGTTGGCAAACATATGCCAGTGAGACAGGTGTTAGGGAGTTCCCTGGGGGTGGGGGGGGCTGCAGATCAGAGGAGACCGGAGGGGCCCGGTTGGCAGAGAGAGAGAGCGACGGAGGAACGGGGAATAGAATAGAAGAGAGGTAAATGGATTGAGGAGAGGGAATACGAGAATGGAGAGAATGTGCGCAAAACTCACAAGGCGTGATAAAATAACCGAGATGAAGAATAAAAATCCTTTTCATTTGTACACTTATTCTGTAATGTAGGCTTGTCTTTCTCTGTAGTCTTTGTCTGTATTTGACTTCTGTGTTGGCACCCTGGTTAATTTTAATATGTTAGCGTTTTTATTTGTTGTTTTTATCTTGTAATTTCCTGTTTTTTCTCATTGTGTGCATTGTACAGTACCTTGTAACCCTGGTTTTGAAAGGTGCTTTGTTAGGGATGTGTGCGGTGGGGGACCCAAACGCAAGACCCAGACTCAGTTTATGCCAACAGGGGGTGTTTATTTACAGAATACGTGACGAAACGGGAGTGAAGCCAGCGGGACGGGTGGTGAGCGCGGCAGGCAGATGCAGGGGCCGGCAGGATGGGAAAGTTCATGTGTGTCACGAGGGGGTTATAAAAGGGGGTGTTGCCATGCGGTTGAGTGGTTCAGGCAGTTCAAGTGGTTCATGTGGTTGCACATTGGTTCTTGGTTCAATAAAAGGATGACTATACTCCGCGTCCAACTCCTCTCTTCAGCTCCTCCGTGGGGTTCGCTACAATACATACATACTACGAATACTACTACTACCACCACCACTTATACTACTACTACTACTACGACTACTACTACCATTACTACGACTACAACTACTACTACTGTTTACGCAAGGGGGTGAACCCAAATGTAGAGATCAGACTCAGGCAGGCTTCGAAAGGAAGCTTTGCTTCATGAAAAAAGGCAGACAGAAGCAAACCTATGACAAACAAGGAACAGACTTGCTCAGGAACACCTCGGCTAGGGGGAGCCGGGGATCGAACTGGCAACCTACCGGTCTACCTCTTGAGCTACTGCTGCTACTAATGCTACTACTACTTAACACTTTAATAATTCGAACAATCATGTTTTCCAACTCTCTCTTTTAGTGAGCTTGTTTTATAAAAAAGTACAGCATTTTAATTAAAGTACATAGTTCATTGTTTATTAATTCAGATTTATTCTTCATGGAAGGGGAGGGGGGGGTAATATATTAATTATTATATAAGAGAAAAAATATTGTAATAATACAATAGATTGCTACCCCTTCCAGAATCCACCTACAATCTTTTGTGTGTTGCTTTGCTTGCAACGCGTCATTAGAAACTGTACGTTCATTTGAAACGTCTCCATCCCAAATTAAAAAGGCTGTGAGTAGTCGATTCTGTGGTCTTTTACCGTTGGGACAATCAACTTATTTCACTGAATCGAGATGTTTTAGGAAAATACATAGAAAATACAAACTTACACTTGTTGGTAGGGCTTTCCAAACAGGAACACTCCTTGAATTTACTTATTTAAATGACAGCCGCCATTTTGTGCCCAGGGTATTTCAATAGTTTCAAAATGTTGTCATTAAACTACTCCGATACAACCGCACCGATACCACTTTGGCAACGCAACGTTAACCTTGTAATATTCTTAGCCAAGGAATATTGAAATAAAGAGATGCAACCGAGTTGTCGTTTATGGATGTTTAATAGAAACTGCGCATGGTACCGAGCATGGGCGTAGAATTTAGTGGGGACGCTGGGGACATGTCCCCACCAATTAACGGAGCACCCCCCCCCCCCATTAGAACCGCAAATTAACGGCGCACCACCCCCCCCCCATCAGAACCGCGAATTAACGGAGCACCCCCCCCCCCCATCAGAACTGCGAATTAGCGGAGCACCCCCCCCCCCATCAGAACCGCGAATTAACGGAGCACCCCCAGACAAAAAATAACATGTTTTCAAAGTCATTAGAACTGTAGGCCTAATGGTTTTATTTCGTATCGGTATTCGGTATCAGCAAGTACCCAAATGTAAGTACTTGTACTTGGTCTGAAAAAAAGTGGTATCGGTGCATCCCTAATTAAATTCAATATAATTCCCACACATACTGTGACCAAACTCCAGACTCCAAAATATGAATTTAAGGGCTGGCCCGGCGACACAATTTAGCTCGAGCCCCCAAAACAGCAAATAATCACAGTTATTATATCAATCCATGGTAAACCTCATGAGGTACTGGCTGGAGTTGTAACTACAGTTCTACATATCGTATTTTTCTGATGACAGTTACTGTGGCAAAAGTGGACCCGAATGAAACGATTTATAGCAAAAATGCTCCGGTCAGATTGACTCATGGACTGAACCGTTTTATTCTTGGGAAGCTTTCTGGTTCAGATATTTTTTTTAATAGAGTAAATAACTGCAGTGGAAAAGTTCCATCTTGTGGGTTTAATAAATGCAATAATAAGTGCAATGGACCTTTCCCGATTCAAGCGGCAAGTCCCGCCCCCCCTAGTTACTGTTGCTATGGCCCACAAGCTTTCCCACACGCTCTGCAGCATGTTACCGAAATGGCCACTGAACAACGCCCCCCTGCTGATGATTCTGTCAAGGATTCCTGACAATATCGCTGTATGTTATTTGCCAAATGCCGCTACTTTATCTAAGAGAGTTCTACAGAAAGGACTGAACTATTTGACACAAGGATATATCCATGACATTCGGATTTCGGACGGAGCAGATGACAACATAAAACTTGATGCCAAGTGTTGGCGATCTATGCGGAAGACACAAACGCCTCACAAACTCCACATTGAAATTCGTCAGGACAAAATTGTGGAGTCCTACTGCACATGTAAAGCAGGGTGAGTACGTTAGTGATGTGTTTAAAATGAAAATAAGCCTAAGACCTGCTAACTACTAGCTACAATGGGCTAATCACCTAGCTATGCTAATCACACGATGGCGCGGTAACAATCTGGTCCTCGCGAAAAAAACATTTCACTGCTCAATGTACCTGTACACTGAAATAGGTGACAAAAAATAAACCTTTGAATTTTAACTAATTAGCGAGCTTTGTAGCTTTTTGTGTCGGCGCTGCTGTACATTGATGTGTGGAGTAGCCATCAACCATTTGATTGTTGCACTTGTTTCAAGTACATCATAAAAACCACTGCGTTCAGTAATTGCCTTATCAGATACAGCACCTGTAAATAACTCGGACACAAAAATGACAGACTGTCAGGATGTACAGGAGGACCCAAACGCAAGACCCAGACTCAGAGTTATGCAGTACAGAATATTTATTGATAATACAAACAGAGAGGAAACAGGAGTGAAGCCAGTGGGACAGGTGGCGAGCGCGGCAGGCAGATGCAGGAACCGGCAGGCAGGGATAGGCGGGCAGACAGGTAGGCAGGGGGATGAGCTGGCTGGAGACGGGTGAAATCCATACGGGGGAGAATAAACCGGTAGAATTACGACAATGATCCGACTACCAGTGGGTGGAAAACCGGGGTTCTTATACTGTGACTAATTGTTGATCGATGGCAGGCGCGAGCGCAGCGCAGGTGCCGCTAATGACGCTGGGGCGACACCGGAGCCCGGAGCCACGCCCACCAACACCGTGAGCCCTGTCACGGTTGAGACCGTGACAGTACCCCCCCCCTCAACGGGAGCCTCCAGGCGACCAACTATCACCGGACTGGCACCGTCAGGCGGACGACCTGGAGGCAGGGCAGAGGCCGAGCAGGGACCCTCAGGTGGACGACCTGGAAGCAGGGCAGAGGCCGAGCAGGGACCCTCTGGTGGACGACCTGGAGGCAGGACGGAGGATACCGGTGACGTCGGAGCGGGGACACAGGTGACGTCGGAGCGGGGACACTGGTGACGTCGCAGTGGGCACCGGGGATGGCTGCGACCCAGCAGCGGGAACTGGGAACGGGACCGGGAATGGCTGCGACCCAGCAGCGGGAACCGGCAGGGGCTGCTGCGGTCCAGCCGGGACCGGGACCCGGGATGGCTGCGACCTAGCAGCAGGAACCGGGAACGGGACCGGGAATGGCTGCGACCCAGCAGCGGGAACCGGCAGGGTCTGCTGCGGTCCAGCCGGGACCGGGGACCCGGGATGGCTGCGACCTAGCAGCAGGAACCGGCAGGTGCTGCTGCAGTCCAGCTGGGACCGGGACCAGGGATGGCTGCGACCTAGCAGCAGGAACCAGCAGGGGCTGCTGCGGTCCAGCCGCGACCGGGACCGGGGATGGCTCCGACCGAGCAGCAGAAACCGGCAGGGGCTGCTGCCGGGACCGGGACCAGGGATGGCTGCAACCTAGCAGCAGGAACCGGCAGGGGTTGCTGCGGTCCAGCCGGGACCGGGACGGCTGCAACCTAGCAGCAGGAACCGGCAGGGGCTGCTGCCGGGACCGGGACCAGGGACACCGGGCTCCGGTGTCGCCCCAGCGTCATTAGCGGCACCTGCGCTGCGCTCGCGCCTGCCATCGATCAACAATTAGTCACAGTATAAGAACCCCGGTTTTCCACCCACTGGTCGTCGGATTATTGTCGTAATTCTACCGGTTTATTCTCCCCCGTATGGATTTCACCCGTCTCCAGCCAGCTCATCCCCCTGCCTACCTGTCTGCCCGCCTATCCCTGCCTGCCGGTTCCTGTATCTGCCTGCCGCGCTCGCCACCTGTCCCGCTGGCTTCACTCCTGTTTCCTCTCTGTTTGTATTATCAATAAATATTCTGTACTGCATAACTGAGTCTGGGTCTTGCGTTTGGGTCCTCCTGTACATCCTGACAGTCTGTCATTTTTGTGTCCGAGTTATTTACAGGTTCTGTATCTGATAAGGCAATTACTGAATGCAGGGATGGCTGCAACCTAGCAGCAGGAACCGGCAGGGGCTGCTGCGGTCCAGCCGGGACCGGGACCCGGGATGGCTGCGACCTAGCAGCAGGAACCGGAGGCTGCTGCGGTCCAGCCGGGAGCCGGGATGGCTGCGACCCAGCAGCGGGAAACAGGGGCTGCTGCGGTCCAACCGGGACCCGGGATGGCTGCGACCCAGCAGCGGGAACCCGAGGCTGCTGCGTTCCAACCGGGACCCGGGATGGCTGCGACCCAGCAGCGGGAAACAGGGGCTGCTGTGGTCCAACCCGGGACCCGGGGGCCAGAGGTTGCCTGCCTCGACACCTGTGAGCCCGCTGGACACTACGAGGCCCCCCCATGGCCAGGCGGGTTCCCAGGTATCTCGGCGACTGCTGAGTCTCGTACGTTGTCAGCGGCTCGCACCGGCTGACAAAGTACTGCCATAATCTGATTAACTCCAAGCCTGAGTCTGCTGGGTCCATGCTTGGTCGGATCATTCTGTCACGATGTACAGGAGGACCCAAACGCAAGACCCAGACTCGGAGTTATGCAGTACAGAATATTTATTGATAATACAAACAGAGGAAACGGGAGTGAAGCCAGCGGGACGGGTGGCGAGCGCGGCAGGCAGATGCAGGAACCGGCAGGCAGGGATAGGCGGGCAGACAGGTAGGCAGGGGGATGAGCTGGCTGGAGACGGGTGAAATCCATACGGGGAGAATAAACCGGTAGAATTACGACAATGATCCGACGACCAGTGGGTGGAAAACCGGGGTTCTTATACTGTGACTAATTGTTGATCGATGGCAAGCGCGAGCACAGTGCAGGTGCCGCTAATGACGCTGGCTTTGAGGGTTGTGCTTGACTTATAGTCACTATAAAGCTGACTCTGTAAAGCCAGTGCAGATGGCACCTGGGTCTTCAATTCAGTACCATCAATAATGACTAAAGTAGAAGGAAATTCTTTTCTAAAGTTTTCAGGCATGTTTTTAATAATAATGTCTCTATGAGGGCATATGCTCAATTGTCCAAATTTAAAATACATAAGCTCTATCCATGTATTAAAAACAAGTCCTGCAGACTGCATGGATACTCCAAATCTTGATGAAACGCTCTCCCTGTAATCTCTCTGGATATATCTGGTCATTATTGCACGTTCCCCAAGCGCGTCTAAGAACCGTGTTGTTCTAACTAAATGTATCTGTAGTCTAATCTATGAACACAACAACGCGGGACAAGCTTTGTTTATGGGACATCATGGCGGCTCTATTGCAAGGGCCGTGGTCTTAAGAAATCAGGCAATCTTATTGGTTATTATTCTCCGCGTGACTGACAGGGTGGAAAGGTCCATTAGCTGAGTCAGTAACACTTGCAATTGATGTGATTGATATCCCATGCTGCTGGGATATCCTTCTCCTCACTGTGGGAATCTCTCGCCAAGACGGGAATAAGTTCACTATTTGTTTCTCCTTGTGCCCACATATGGAAAGAAAGTGTTCCGAAAACTCCTGAGAAAACCATTATCGGAAGAATGTCCCCAGCATCAAAAAACAAGCTGTCTGACAGTTAGTGTTCAATAACAATTCATGACTGCTGCTTAGATGCGAAATCTAAGCAGCACGACTATATGGCAGCTGTTTCATTCTGACGTTATGGACACAGGTCTGTCCGGCGCGCACACCAACCGTACAGTGTAAAAAAAAAAATCGTTAAAAAACAGAAAAAATCTGGCAGCTGGGGTGCCAGAAAAAAAAAATCATTAAATAACAGGAAAGTACTGTGAAACCAAAAAACATTGATAAACTGTAAAAAAGCGGTAATCTTTCTACAGTATATCTCTGCAATATTACATTATAAAACCCTTGAAAAAGTTTAAACAACGGTTTTATAATGTTAATTTACGTGACCTTTTTTATATTTTTTGTGGAAGTGATCTTAAATTTAGTTTTTTGTTCTTGTAATTATTGCCGGGACTGTTTTTTAAATGTATTTTACTCGTTTTCTTTAGATAATGACGTATTTTTAGGTGAAAATTTCTGTCTTCTTGCATTTAATTTCAGTTAATTGAAGAAGATATCACTGGCAGAAAACAGCATTTAATGTAATATTGCAGAGATATACTGTTAAAAAAGTGGTACTTTTTCTGTTTAGAAATGTTTTTTGGTTTCATAGTACTTTCCTGTGATTTGATAATTTTTTTCTGGCACCCCTGCTGCCAGATTTTTTTCACCTGAGGGAATGACCACAGTCATGACAACTGGTTCCAAACCAGTTGTGATATGCAAGCCATATATTGGGCGCAATTTTTAGGCTCTTACTCCAGTACGCTGTGTGCCAAGACAGGCGGTGTAGCAAAAATGTGTATGGAATGAAATGCTCTGAATCTACACATGGAGCACTGGAGGAAGAGCCTGAAAATTGCACCCATTGTCTTTGCTCTGCGGGGTGTATGGAGCAATGATTAAACAAGGTAGAACGTCGGAAAAAATGAATAACATTTTTGCTACACCCAATTTCAAACAGGTACACAGTGAAAATGGAGAAGGGAAATTTTCAGTGTAATGTATTTATTTTTAATTGAACACAAACACATCAAACATGGGCAACATTAAACATTCAATCAACAATACATACATACATTGTACATTTACATTTACGGCATTTGGCAGACGTTTTTATCCAAAGCGACTTACATAGAGTACATTTGTTGAAGGAGAGGCAGCAATATATCACTGTGGTACCTGAAGATAAGAATAGAGCTGTTTTCGAGCATTCATATTTACGAGACGAATAGAACGAGTTTCACAATTGCCAACTTGTCTGCATAAGTAGCTGGGCAGGCGTGCAATTCTACGCATGCTACAACATCTGGGAACAATGCTAAGTGCCATTAATAAGTGTTAAGACATATAAACACGCATGTTAGTGCTAGGGGGGGTTATGTAGAGTCCAGGTGAACTCTGAACAGGTGGGTCTGGAGTCTCTTGCGGAAGCTGGCGAGCGACTCGGCCGTCCTGACATGAGCCGGGAGCTCATTCCACCACTGAGGAGCCAGAACCGTGAAGAGTCGGGACACATCGCTCTTCACATATGTACATATCACATATGTACATATCACACAGAGAACAAAAACATACAGAAATGAGGACACCCCCTCTGAACAGAAAGTTATATTTCTATATGATAACAATTATAATTTATGGAAAGATAACAAAATTGAAATGTATTAAACATATACTTAATAACAACATGGAAAGAAATGTCATCAATAACTAAAATAAGTATATTTGACAACTTTGCTTAAATCAAGGGTTTCAAAAATGAGTACACCCTTGATTAAAGTATACAAATACTTCTTTGGACAGTGACCCTTTGGATGGTGTAACTTCCAAAAGTCTGTGACCCATCACCAGATTCTTTATATTTGATGTTCAGGTACACTTACAACCGCTCTGCATTTGAATGGATCTCTATGGGAATTGGGTGGGTGGGGGGGGGGGGGGGGGACTAGATTCAACGCCGGTACAGTATGGAGTACATGGTTGCCTATATGGCAGTAAGTCGTCAAGGGTCTGAGGTATCAAATGAACCTTAAACCATCAGTCTGCTGCCAGCTATGCAGTAGATATGGATGGATCACTTTCAGGGTTACTTCTCCTGACTAATTCTTCCATAGAGTTCAATAGGAAAATGAGTTTCTGGCAATGGGGATTTTCACATTGAAATGGGCCTTGCACTGTCTCATATTGTGACACAGAAGATGACTGTCTATGATGCCGGTACATATGGCTTTTAAAAGCATTATATTTTGTAAAAAGGGATTTGCACCCAACTATGCAACATGCGGAACGTCACCTCACTGACGGGGAAGGAGCCTGAGCTGGTGCGGGAGGTGGAGCGGTACCAACTAGATATGGTTGGGCTCACCTCCACGCACAGCACCGGGTCTGGAACCAAACTCCTGGAGAGGGGCTTGACCCTCTACTTCTCCGGAGTTGCCCAGGGTGTGAGGCGCCAGGCGGGTGTGGGGATACTCACAAGTCCCCGGCTGAGCGCCGCTGTGTTGGAGTTCTCTCCAGTGAACGAGAAGGTCGCCTCCATGCGACTGCAAGTCGCTGAGGGGAAGGCTCTGACTTGTGTGTGCCTACGCACCAAACAGCAGCTCAGAGTATCCGGCCTTCTTGGAGTCCTTGGGTGACTCCTGGAAAGGGTTCCATCCGGGGACTCCATAGTTCTACTGGGGGACTTCAACGCACACGTGGCAATGATGGAGAAACCTGGAGGGGAGTGATTGGGATGAACGGCCTGCCCGATCTGAACCAGAGTGGTGTTTTGTTATTGGACTTCTGTGCTAGTCATGGACTGGCCATAACAAACACCATGTTCGAACATAGGGTGGTCCACAAGTGTACCTTGGTACCGGACCACCTTAGGCCAAAGGTCGCTGATCGACTTTGTAATCGTATCAGCAGATCTGCGGCTGCATGTTTGGACACTCGGGTGAAGAGAGGAGCAGAGCTGTCAACTGATCACCACCTTGGTGGTGAGTTGGATCAGATGGCGCGGGAGGCTGCCAGACAGACCTGGTAAACCCAAACGTGTAGTGAGGGTGAACTGGGAACGTCTGGTGAAAGCCCCTGTCCGTAGGGTCTTTAACTCCCACCTCCGGAAGAACTTCTCGTTCATCCCGGGGGAGGTTGGGGACATGGAACCTGAGTGGGCCATGTTCAGAGCCTCCATTGTAGAGGCTGCAGCTCGGAGCTGTGGTCAAAAGGCTGTCGGTGCCTGTCGTGGCGGCAACCCAAGAACCCGTTGGTGGACACCAGCGGTGAAGGAAGCCGTCAGGCTGAAGAAGGAGGCCTTTCGGGCCTGGTTGGCCCAGGGGTCTCCTGAAACAACAGACAGGTACCCGGAGGCCAAAAGGACCGCAGCTTCAGCGGTTGCTGAAGCAAAAACCCGGGTGTGGGAGGAGTTCGGGGAGGCCATGGAGCAGGACTTTCGGTTGGCCTCAAGGAGGTTCTGGCAAACTGTCCGGCGACTCAGGAAGGGAAAGCAGGGCTTGGCTCGGGCTGTGCTCAGTCGGGGAGGAGAACTGCTGACCCAGACTGAGGATATTGTCGGCCGGTGGAAAGAACACTTTGAGGAGCTCCTAAAGCTCTGTGGAAGAGGCAGAGTCTGAAGACTCGGGGGAAGTCTCACCCATATCCTTGGTAGAGGTCACTGAAGTAGTCAAAAAGCTCTTCAGTGGGCAAGTGCCAGGTGTGGATGAGATTCGCCCTGAGATGCTGAAGGCTCTGGACATTGTCGGGCTGTCGTGGCTGACACGCCTAGTCAATGTAGCGTGGAGGTCGGGGACAGTACCTGTGGAATGGCAGGCCGGGGTGGTGGTCCCCATTTTCAAAAAAGGGGACCGGAGGGTGTGCTCCAACTATCGGGGTATCACACTGCTCAGCCTCCCCGGGAAAGTTTATTCCAGGGTGCTGGAAAGGAGGCTCCGGCCGATTGTCGAACCTCAGCTTCAAGGAGGAACAATGCGGATTCCGTCCTGGCCGTGGAACAGTGGACCAGCTCTTTAACCCTCGCAGGGTTGCCTTCGGCGCATGGGAGTTTTTGGGCCCCATCCAGTCACATGTGCTTTTGTGGAACTTGGACGCAGGCCTATGAACCGTGTCCCCCGGGGGAATCGATGTGGGGGGGTACTACGGTTTAGTACCGGGGCCGTTGGTACCGTGCCATTCGGTCCCTGTACGAACAAGTGGCGAGCTGTGTCCGTATTCTCGGCACAAAAGTCAAGCATGTTCTCAGTGGGTGTTGGACTCCGCCAAGGTTGCCCCTTGTCACCGGTTCTGTTCGTGATCTTCCACTGGACCAGAATCTCTAAGGTGCAGCCGCGGAGGTGAGGAGAGTGTCCGGTTTGGGGACCTCAAGAATGCATCTCCTGCTTTGCAGATGATGTGGTTCCTGTTTGGCATAACATCAGGACCGTGACCTCCAGCATGACTAGGGGTCGGGTTTGCAGCCGAGTGGTGAAGCAGTCGGGATGAGAGTCAGCACCTCCAAGTCTGAGGGGGGCCTGCTTAGCCGGCTGCCACCGCGACCCGACCCCGGATAAGTGGAGGAAAATTGATTGATGGATGGACTATGCAACATGTGTATTGACCATTTGCTTAATTTTTGTGTAAGCCCTGATGATCCACATATCCTTTTAGTGTTTTGACTGAAATACTGCATGTGGGACATGTAAAAGCTTTTGTAACACTGGCCATATCTCAAGCTGACCAAGAGCACTCTTTCTTACCCCAAGTTACTTCAGTATTCGGCGCAAGCCTCGTGGTATCTGTTGAGGGAGGAGGAAAAAATTGGGAAAATGGCCTATAGTTAGCTGACATATTCAATAAGCTACAAATAAGTTAGACGTCTCTCACTTAATGGAAAATTCGACTTCAGGAAGGTATACTATAAATTAGCAACAAAAACACAAAACGGCTCTAGATAACGTTAGCTAGGAAGTTATCAACCAACAGTTCGTCATAAACTAGCCGAGGCTAACAAACTGGCACACAACTTGCCTGGCCCTTGCTGGCTTGTGGACGGTTAGTCAGTTAGCTATAGCTAGCTAACTAAACATTAATGTACATTAACGTTACACTAAGCCGGCTAAAGCACAGAGAACTTGACGTGTTCAACAAGGCAAACGTTCTGCACTGTCTGTAATTGAATGATTCCATATTCGCCTTGTTGAACGCACGTCTGAATACGTTTAGCTAAGTGGTCGGTCAGATATTAATACAAAAATCTCTAGGTACTTGCCTTAATGTTGGTAATTTGTTTCTGCCTCTGTCGTGAGTCTGTAGGTCCGTTTATACTTCCACGGTGGCTGGCAGAAGGGGCTGGTGATTCGCAGTTCTAAGTTAGATTTTGTCTGCACGTTTACCGCTGAGTTCCCGTGCAGAATGATCACTTTAATTTGTCTAAAATGGACTAACGTTACAGCACATGAGTTCTTATTTCCACAAAATCATTCTGCACGGAGCATGCAGGTGGAGTGAAAGCGCGCGATATTGCTCACGAGGAGGCGGGCTGCTCACAGAATTGTGCGAAGAGTTGCGTGCGCACTTAGCTATAGATGTTAGCTGGTTGCAACAATCTAGCTACTGTGTCTCCTGTTACTTAGTAGCCTACCACCTCACAGCTGGTTATCAAGTCTTCATCAAGTTTGCTGACGACACGACAGTGTTGGGTCTGATCGCCGACGACGACGAGACAGCCTACAGGGAGGAGGTTGGATCACTGGCACAGTGGTGCCAAGAAAACAACCTCGCCCTAAACGTCAAGAAGACCAAGGAGCTGATCGTGGACTACAGGAAGCGGAGAGGAGAGCACGCCCCCATCTCCATCGACGGAGCTGCAGTGGAGAGGGTCAGCAGCTTCAAGTTCCTCGGCGTGCACATCTCCGAGGACCTCACATGGACCACGCACACCACACACGTGGTGAAAAAGGCCCAACAACGCCTGTATTTCCTCAGGCGACTGAGGAAATTCAACATGTGCCCCCGCATCCTCAGAACATTCTACTCCTGTACCATCGAGAGTGTTCTCACAGGATGCATCACCGTCTGGTACGGGAACTGCACCGCACTGGAGCGTACAACACTACAGAGGGTGGTGCGGACGGCCCAGTACATCGTTGGAGGTGAGCTTCCCTCCCTCCTGGATATATACACCAGGCGGTGCGTGGCCAAGGCCAAACGGATTATTAAAGACAATAACCACCCCAGCCACGAACTGTACACACTCCTACCGTCAGGCAGGCGATACCGCAGTATCAAATGCCACACAAGCAGATTCAGAGACAGCTTCCACAGTCAGGCCATCAGGCTGCTGAACAAGTTCGGCATCAATGTCTAAATGCTAGTGCTAAGTGTTGGTGCTAGTGCTGTGCTGGTGTTACTGCTAGTGCTGGTCCTGGTGCTAGTGTTACTGCTAGTGCTGGTGCTGGTGTTAGTGCTAGTCCTGGTGCCAACTGCTGGTGCTAGTGTTGTGTCGACTGTCTGGGAAGGTATCCCGTGACATTCTGTGAATGTCAGCATACAGCATATAACAATGTATATTTTAGTACATCGATTTATATGTGTATGGATATTTTACTGTATATTTACTGTATTTACTGTATTTTACTTTAGATTTAATTTACTTATTTATAGTTCTATTTCTATTTTGTAATTTCTTATAATTACTATTCTTATAATTACTGTCGGCTGCCGGGCGTTTTGCACATAAAGTTTTTAACTCATTGCTTATACTAACGTGTAAACTGTGAAGTTACAATAAAAATACTTGACTTGACTTGACTTGAAGTGAGATACTGAAGTCTACTAGTTAGGCTACCTAATAGATGACCGGTTGAAAATAGATGTCTTGCTAGTTAAGGTATGGCTTAGCTAGCTAGCATGACAGCTAGCTTTCAAGCATGATCTAGGCTTCAGTGACTAACTCCCTTGCCAGTTATTGCCAGCTGCTACACAGCTGTGTGTACAACTTGTACTAAGCAACAGGTGGCACACTTGCTAGATTGTTGCAACCAGCTAACCTTATGAGTGTTGTCACAAGGTGTATGCCTCCCATCTTGGTGTCAGCACAGGTACACTGTAATTGGAAGATGATGCAGCAGCAGTGTTGTTCAATGAGGTTTGCATGTGTGCATGCATTTCTCCATCAACACTATCGTGCCATATCACCATTATCCTATCTCCACAACAGGACTCTATGGCCATTTTGGTGGCCCCAAAGAATCTTGTAAGATATCAAATATAGAAGGCTATGGTTTGTATATTGTAGGCAGATGAGATTTTAGCCATTTGACTGGAGGAGCAGTTAGGTAAAAGATATGTTTAAGTCTGCTAAAGTGCAGTCATTCACTTTTTCTAAGGTCACGACCAATACCAACACTTTGTACTGTATATCATGTAAATAAATTGTCAACTTTAAGCAAAATAATAGAAAACATTTCTTCTTAGTTTTTCATCTTTGCTTTTAACAGTTTTTAATCAATTATCAACCACACTTACGAGTATTTATGAAGCCATTTTTCTTTAAAATGAAAATAAATACAGTATCTAAATATACAGCTGGCTTTGATAAGGTAAAATTCTGTATTTTAACAGTAATTGTTTGTGAAAATTGTATTAATAATTGTAAAAAAGGGGAATTTTAGTGTAATTTTTATTTACGTTTTTTCTGTAGTTTTAAATGATAAATACATTTACAGTTTATCCTTGTAATTTTCCTCAGTATTTCCAGTAATTCAGAAATAAAAAAAAGTTAAAAATTTACAGAAAAACTACCGTAACAAAACAGGGTTTTTTTACAGTGTGGCGTGGAATCTGTGGGTATCGGTTTCCTGCATGGAAGCCGACCTTCATCGGAACCCAGACAGACACTCCCTCCTCCTCCTCCCCCCTCTCCACCCCATGCACACACATGCTCACGATTGTCTCATCTATCCATCAGAGAAGAGAGGAGAAGAGAGAGGAGGAGCGGAGAGGAGTGGAGAAGAGAGGAGAGGGGAGAGGAAAGAGGATGTAGGATAGGTCCACCTGATCTACCTTTGTATGCCCTGTCGACGGTCTTGCCTTCCTGTGCATGTATTGTTCAACTTGTATGACCTAGATGTATTGTTTTAATCTACTTGTTGTGTTAATATATTTTCTTTTGCAGCCTGTGCTTCTGTTCTATGAAGTTATGATTGTCGCGCTTCGGGTTGAGAAAAGTGTGTTATAAATACAATTATATATTTTTTTTAATTCTTGTTATGAGAGAGGAGATGAGAGGATAGCAGAAGGGAATAAATAATAGGATAATTAAACAGAGGCCTACTTCCAGATTATACTATATTTGTATCATTCATTTCTGCATAATGGCTTCAGCCAGAGCTTTAAACTGTGTTTCTGTTTGTCTCGGTGAGTTGATCGCTGTTGGGAGTTGTGGATGTATTAATCTTGTGGGCCAGTAACTTTCCACTCTGCCATTTGGCCTACGTGACTAGTTAGCTGTTTGGCCTACGTGACTAGTTAGCTTCACTCTTATCTGTTGGCCCTGGGAGGCCTCTGAGATGCACTCGCTGGTGGTGTTGTCGTCGAGTGTTGTCGTCGAACGTGGGAACGTGTTGCCTCTTTTGTCTGGACTGTGTCTGGAAGGTGGGAACGGGAGCATCTCAACGTGAGACCTTGCTGTCCCTGCTTCCTGGGCTGGCGGTCTGTGGCATAGGGACGGGTGCATCTCTATGTGGGTCACGTGAGGCCGTGGTATCCCTGCTTCACAAGTTAACTGTCTGTCTGTCTGTTACATATCCACATGGGGCCTGGTGTCCTGGCCTCTCTGGATTGGCTGTCTGGGGGGTGGGGACGGAAGGGTCTCCATGTAAGGCCTTGTTGTCCCTGCTCCCTGAATGGCCGTCTGAGAGGGGGAGGGGGTGCGTCTCCACGTCTGCTTCCCAAGATGATTTGTTGTGTCTGCTCCTCTGTTCTTCCCATCCCAAAATGTATATATGCTCTATGTATCTGAATAAACTTTGAATCATTCCTGGTGAGACTGCCTCGTGTCACATTGATTCCCGAGCTCGCTGCTTTGCTACAGACAATCCAGAACCTGAGCCTGAACCAGAACCCGAACTCCAGCCACAGTAGATGACCACTCGAAACTGCGCATCACAATCGTTTACTCCAGTTCTGTACCATCATTAGAGATGCATTACATTCCCTAAATAATTAAAATAAGATCTACAGCCTAATAGTCTACAATCCCATGTTACAATAGTCCCATAAATCAGTGAATCAGTTCAATATTATTCAGTACACCATGCAAAAAAGAAAAGTGACTGTTATATCCCCGGCGCACTGAGCATCCTGCACACCACTACGAGCCCCTCTAATCCAAGGACACAGGAAGTTGCTGATGACAAACTGGTTCATTGTAGCCAATGCACCACAGGTGTGCAGCACCCACTCTAATCAGCCTGACTCAGGTCAGGTGAGGATG
>PIJE02001817.1:0-10000 GCA_002895965.2 Coryphaenoides rupestris
ATCTACATCTAGAAACATCTAACCATATATATAATAATCTATACTGTATGTAATAATAACAATATCAAATATCTCTATCTAACAACATCTAATAATGTATCTACATCTAATTATCTATTATAATGTCTATATCTAGCAACATCTAACAATATCTACTTATCTATATCTAATTATAACAATATAACATATCTATATCTCACAACATCTAACAATATATTTAATAATCTATATGTAATAGCAATATAACATATCTAACATCGAACAATATATAATCAAATTCTAATTGCAATATCTGATAACACAATAACAATACATCTACATCCGACTACATAGTACAACAATTTATTGTATGAATTATCTAACTATAATGTATCCCTCATAACAATACAACACTATATCTAATAATTTATCTCTAATAAGAATATATCTAATAATCTATATCTGTATACAAAAGGAAGGTTGCTGGTTCGATCCCCGGGCTCAACCTAGCTCAGTGTCGAGGTGTCCCTGAGCAAGACGCCACCTAACCTTAAAAAGTAGGTGTATATACTGTATACTATTGATATAGCCAATAAATACACAGAATAGAATATTTAACTAATAACTAATACATATATATCTATATAATGTATATATAAATACTATAGACACTGTAAGATAAGATAAGTGTGGCTTGGTGTGGTGTCATGGTTTAGTGTTGGTTGGTGAAAATGAGGGGGTGGGTGGAGCAGCGAATTCCTGGGATTGACGCAGCTGTAAATGTATTGCAAATACATAGCGCTTTTATCCAAAGTGCTTTACAGTTGCCTCACATTCACCCATCAACAGTGGTGTCAACCATGCAAGGTAACAACCAACACGTCAGGAAGCAGTTAGGGTTAGGTGTGTCTTGCTCAGGGACACCTCGACACTTAGCTAGGTGGAGCCCGGGGATCGAACCAGCAACCTTACAGTTTCCAGACAAATGATCTTACCTACTGAGCTGCCCATGCTCATCCAACTGCCGTGGATGAGCATGATTAGGAATGCATATAGATGTGTTTGCTCTCCCCATTGCGAGCGGCTGGGTATGGATGGAGAGCGAGTGCTCAACACAAGTCCGACTCCGTAAACCCCTGATGTCAGACTGCATTCTGATTTCCATTATTGTTATTTGTTATGCCATGGGCGAATTATTATAGTTAAATATATACCTATACACATTACCACGGCTACCGTCTCTCCCTCCCGGTCAAGAACCAGAGGAAATGCCACGTAACTTACCACAATGCCAATGGTGCACCTCGGTAGTCTCAGTCTATGACGATGCTCTGGTATGACTCCAGTGTGGCGTGCAGGGGAGTATTTTACCCAGCATCCTACTCTCCAAGACCTCCACCAAAGACTCCAGTTCCACTCCCAGGACAGAACCTGCTTTCCTGAAAAGCTTCTTGAGTTTATTGGCATCGACTGCTGTACCAGTAGACAACAGCATAGAAGTTGAAGCTGGCCACCACCGAGTGATTAAACATCTGCAGCATGGTTCTGCAGACTTTGAAAGATCTGAGTCTCTGGAGTAAATACAGGTGGCTCTGACCCTTCTTGTACGGCACCTCTGTGTTTTCAGTCCAGTCCATCTTATTGACATCTTATTGTCCTCGAAAATGTCCACCTCGGTCCCCCTGATGTTGACTGGGTCCGTTGCCTCCTAAAATCCACCACCAACTCCTTAGTCTTTGTGATTCAAGATTCAAGATTCAAGTTGTTTAATTGTCACATACAGATACAGGATATGCAGTGAAATAAAAACGTGGTGATATCCATCGGAATGTGAAACAGAACAAATATCACAAATATCAGAATATCCACACTATTTACAGTGTTTACAGCATTTTTTTTAGGAATGAGAAATATGAGCAAATAGGCAAATAGACAGCAATGCATAGTGTGCATAGGTTGGGGCAGTGGGGGGCCCTCGTGAGGTCAGAGTTCACAGTCCTGATGGCCTGAAGAAAGAAACTCCATTTTAGTCTCTCTGTTCTAGCAGTGTGACTGCGGAGGCGCTTGCCTGACCGCAGAAATTTGTTGTTTGAGTAGTGAGGATCCTTCATGATCCTGCAGGCTCTGGTTCGACACCTCCTGGAGTACAGGTCCTGCAGAGTGGGGAGTGCAGTGCCAATAGTGGGCTCAGTCGAACACACCACCCTCTGCAGAGCCCTCCTGTCCTGAGATGAGTTGTTGCCGAACCAGGCACTGATGCTTCCTGCCAGGATGCTCTCCACCGCACCAGCATAGAAGGTCTGAAGGATCCTCTGGGAGACTCAGAACTTCCTCAGCTGCTGAGGTGGTAGAGGCGCAGCTTTGCCTCCCTCACCAGAGTGTCAATGTGTGTAGTCCAATTCAGATCCTCTGCTATGTGGACTCCCAGGTACCTGAAGCTGCTCACCCTCTGCACAGCAGTACCATTTATCCCCAGTGGTGTGTAAGTCCTTTCATAAGTCCTAAAGTCCATGACATTCAGCATGAGGCTGTTGTCTTGGCATCATAGTGACAGGTTAGCACCTTCCTCTAGGTAGGCCTTCTCATTGTTACTGGAGACCAGGCCCACCACCACTGTGTCATCCGCAAACTTGACGATGGTGTTGGAGCTGGACCTGGCCACACAGTCATGTGTTTACAGGGAGTACAGTATGGGGCTGAGGACACAACCTGGAGGTGTGTTTGCCCACCCTGACGACCTGGGTCCTGAGGGTTAGGAAGTCCATAATCCAGGTGCACAGGCGGTTGTTCAGACCCAGCTCAATCAGCTTGTCAGCCAGTCTACTTGGAACTATGGTGTTGGAAGCAGAGCTAAAGTCAATTAACAACATTCTCACATCCCCCCCCCGGGAAACAGCATCGTCTGTGGATCTTTTTGGCCGGTAGGCAAACTGCAGTGGGTCCATGCAGGTAGGTAAGATGGCGCAGAGGTAGTCCTTAATCAGCCTCTCAAAACATTACATGATTACCGATGTGAGAGCCACCGGTTGGTAGTCATTCAGGCATGCTGGAGAGGCAGTGTTGGGCACAAGGACAATAGTGGACCGCTTGAGGCAGGCTGGGACCACAGACTCATCCAGGGAGAGGTTGAATATTCTGGTGAACACTGGAGCTAGTTGGTTAGCACAGGTCTCCAATACTCTGTCCAGATATGCCGTGGGGACCTGCAGCTTTTCTGGTGTTCACCCTCTTCAGAGCCCTCCTCACGTCGTGCTTGGTCACAGAGAGAGTGCACTCGTCCCTAGCAATGGAACTCACTTCAGCTACGGTCCCGCTAGCGGTGTTATTTACTCAGTGATATCTTGACATCAGATTCAGATTTGCCAGGTTTGCTAGATTTACCAGTGAAGTGACAAATGAATGTTAAACAAGCTGCTCAAGCGGCCCACAGACTGACCGCCCCCCCTGGGTTTCTCCCAGTGCTTCCGATGGCCAGTCCGACTCTGGACTACACCAACAACTACAACCACTAATCAATTCTTCTTTAAAGCGTACAGGATTTGGGAATTGGTTGCGTATGCGTTGACTGGATTGGATTGAGAAAATTAATAGTCAATGGTGTATACGCATCAAGCTGGATTACAGTAACATTTAGCTAGGTGTCTGGGGTAACTTAAGCAAAGTCCTTCTTAAAATCGATGCACATTAAATAATTAAAAAAATTTAACTCACTGAAAAAAATTAAGCATAAAGTCCTTGCTCTGTTAGTACTATTACAGTAAATGCACCACACACCATGTTATCACTCAGATTTATGTCTCTACATTCTCAGAAAGAACCAGAACCAACATTCAGCGAGCTGAGGTGATGAGTGACGGTGAACGCTAACCAGGAGCTAACTGCAGCTAGCCTAAACAACGCAAGCTGGCACTCAAGCCGGCCACGCCCTAATTATGCATAAACGTACTGTTTACCATCATTGTAACTGTAGAGTTGCATCAAAATTCACCACCCGTACAGTTGTCATGGGCGAAGTCCCTAAATATAGAGACCAACATAGTTTTTGGCACCAGGCTGTAAACCGGTTATTTTCTGCTGTAAAGTTAGACATTTTAACATGGGAGTCTATGGTGATTGACTCGCTTCTGCTACCAGCCTCAAGTGGCCATTCAAGGAATTACAGGTTTGGGCACTTCCACATTGGCTTCATTATTCAGTGTTGCCCCTTGGTTGATGGTTATGATGTCAGTAGAAATCGACCTAAAAATATGTTTAAACCAAATATGTATTTAATAAGTTATTATTGAGCTATAACAATATGATAATTATGCATTTATTAAATTAGAAATACAAGTATACAATTATATTTCATTAACAAAACATTGTATCTCTTAAAAATGGTAGGCCGACTGTCAAGGTCTCCATGTGGAGCACAGCTCCTTCTCCTCTTCTGGCCGCCTGCTCTCCCCTTTGTAGGAAAAGCCCTGGTGGCTGAAGGAGACACAGCTTTTCCTTGTTTATGATCAGGAAGTCCTTATAAGGCTCGGGGGTGGAGCCAGCAGGCTGAAATATACCTCCCTTCAATTAGTCCCGTCCCTTCACCCTCCCTGCCGTTTGCCACAATATATATATATATATACATACAGTATATATATATATATATACATATATACTGTATATACATTTATAGCATATACAACTTATGAGAGGAGGGGAGAGGAGGAGGGAGGGAAGAGGAGGAGAGAGTGAGAGAAGGGATATGAGAGGGGAGGAGGATAAATGTGTGAGTTATAGTGAGAAGAATGTAAAGAGGCGATTAAAATAAGAAATGAAAACAAAAGCAGGCTTGTGTGGCACTTTCATACTCTGTATACTCGTACAAAAACAATGATGATAGTCAAAACAATAACCTACGACTACGAATAATTCTCCAAATCAAATACATTGTGAGTGTATCACTTTTCCGCATTGTCTCTCTTTCCCAGTGATTGTCACTATCAACCTATCACTTTGTCACTTGGCTATCTCTCCATTTACACCTTTATCTATCCTCTCTCCCCCCTCACCCCCCTCACTCCCCTCTCGTCCCATGATCTCACCAGAAGACGCCAAACGAGATGTTCAAGCTGTTGGTTTTGATTAAGTGGTTGAACACAGAGGTCCTGTCTTTAATGGTCTGGAAACACAGACAGAGGGTTTGTTTGCTGCTGCGGCTGCGGCTGCTGCTGCTGCTGCTGTGTGTGTGTGTGTGTGTGTGTGTGTGTGTGTGTGTGTGTGTGTGTGTGTGTGTGTGTGTCTGTGCGTGTGTGTGGGTGCGTGCGTGCGTCCGTTCGTGCACAAGCATGTGTCTGTGTGTGTACATGCACCTGTGTGTGTATGTGTGTATCTGTGTGTACATACCTGTGTGTGTGTGTGTGTGTATGTGTGTGTATGTGTGTTTGTACACATGCATCTGTCTGTGTACATGCAAGTGCGTGCGTGTGTGTGTGCGTGTGTGTATCTCAGCACATTAACAGTAATTATATGGTATAATTATAGTAATAAAGCTAACGAGGAGAGAGGGAGCAGCTAGAATCAGATCAGCAATTAGAGCTAATTAGATCTCTCTCCCTCTCTCTCTCTCTCTCTCTTTAGCTCTCTTTACCTCTCTTTATCTCTCACTATATCTCTTTCACTGTCGGTCTCTCTGTCTTTCTCTCTTTCTCTCTCTATCTCTTTCTCTCTCATACCATTCATCCATCTATCTATCTACCTTCCCACCTGCCTGCATGTCTGTCTATCTACCTGTCTGTCTCTCTGCCTGTCCCTCGGTGTACGACCAACAAACTAGCGCTAACGACATGCCAACAGAACTAGCGTGGATTGTGTTGCTGTTTAATTGCCTGACTTGGGGGCGGCGGGGGGGAGGGGTATCGACTCACTGTCAAGTGCCATTTAGTGTGGTGTGTTAACAGTGAACACACACGCACACACACACACACTTTAATTAGACAACGTGTTAACGAGACAACAGGGGGAGAGTAAACAAAGGAGAGAGAGAGAGGGGAAGTCTGTGGTGTTGTCTATGTTGTGTGTCTGAGAGTTGATTATGTTAGTGCACGTGACAGTGTGCTTGGGGTGTAATTGATACAGGGTGGTTGATTTGACCTCCTAATTACTGTGCTACAGGAGGGGGAAGAGGAGGAAGAGGAGAAGACGGACGGGTAGGTGGAGGAACTGGACGAGGACAAGGAGGAGGAGGAGGAGGAGGAGGAGGAGGACGACGACGATGAGAAGTTGGGAGAGGAGACACCAGTCATTGGCTGCAACAGAAGAAAATATCTTAATTACCAACAGCAATCCAGTGACCTCAGCTCCCTCCAGTGGCTCCATGTGTGATTCACCACATTATAAAAATATGCAGGAAACGGCAGAGCGTGACTGACCACACTCCCCTGCTAATAAGACAACAATTAAGAGCCTCATTTGCATCTCAGCTCCTCCCCTCCGTCAGCAATGTGACAGCAATGACCCTACCAGGACTCCTGCATGTCATAATGTGTATCATGTTGTAGTAGTAGTAGTAGTGGTACTAGCAGTGGACCAAGTAGTGTGGTACTAATATTAGGCTGATGAGAATGATTATCTTAATGATTGGGCTCCATATTAAGAACACAAGAGAGATAAAAAAGGAAGAAAACACACCCACCACCCCCCGCCCCCCCCCACACACACACACACACACATACATATGCACTAAGATACACACAAATACACACACACACACACACACACACACACACACACACACCTCTCCGCGTGGCCCAACTGATTTATGGGAAATGACTGGTGCCTCCATGACCCTACGACAATACTCTCTCACACGAACACACACACTCACACACACAGCCATCACTCGTAGGAATATGAGTTGCCGTGCCGACAGGGTCCACAGGCTGTCCTTGGGGCTGATTGGCTGAGACTTGTCAAAGGATCGCTGCGGCAACGAGCGACACACACGTCCCCCCGCCCCCAAAATCAATTTCAATCAACGAGGAGACACAATATTATCAAATGTCACGTCCACCACGCACACCACCCCACCACCAAATGATCCCTGAGTTGGCCACTTAATTAGGAAAAAACTGCAAGAACATGAAGCAGTGTGTGTGTGTGTGTGTGTGTGTGTGTGTGTGTGTGTGTGTGTGTGTGTGTGATATATTTTGAGAAACACACTCTCTCTCATATATATATATATATATATACTTTATATATATATTCACATATTTGTTTATTTGTATATCAGGTATATATTGGGGCGCCTCCATCCATCCCATGGAGAAGAGAGGTGAGAGAGAGAGAGAAGCGAGAAAGAAAGATTGACAGAGTGAGAAAAGAGAGTGAGAGAGAGTGAGATAAAGCGAGTAAGCGAGAGAGAAAAGCGAGAGAGAAGGAAAGAGAGAGAGAGAGAGGAGGGGAATGCTGGATGGATGGAGCATAAATTAAGTGAACAAGTGAGAGGGAGATGGAGAGGGGAGAAGAAAAATAGCCGTTTTAAGTGGTCATTTATGACAAGGGCTTCCCTCTCTCCCGCCACCCCCCTCCCCCTCTCTGTCACTCATCTCCTTCTCTCTCTTCTCTCTTCTCTCTCTCTCTTCTCCATCCCTCTCTCACTCTCCCCTCAAATTGAAATCATTCCTTGGGATATAAACATGTTTCGATTCGTTGGTAATTGCTGCACGATCGATCCACACACACTCTGCCTAGACTTTCAAGGACGCACACGCACACACACGCACACACACGCTCTCACACTAGCACACACAGCACCACACACCACACACACACCACACACACTCTCAACAACCCACCACACACGCACATACACACACACTTTCACACTCACACCCAGTGAGCACACACGTTCTTTCACACTCACATACACACACACTCACACACACAAATAGATATACTGTAGCTATACTGTATATATATATGTATTTGCAAATGCATTAAAGGAGGGATTTGATTGGTTGGTCACTAAAAGCATCAGTAAAACATGACTGGGGAGATAAGACAGTTATAGTTAGAGAGGGAAAGAGGTAATTTGATTATCATCATGAAATCAGATTCTTATCACAATATTACTCCATAATATCACCATAGCAACGCCATTGCATCTGTGGACATTTGACATTTATCTGTGGTGCTCGAGGGTTGATGAGTGATTGTGGTCAGGCAGTGAGAGGGCAGCCCCCTCAATATCACAGTGTGATTTATAAACGCTGCCGGTCATTAGGACCCCAGACACTCCCTGACAGAAACAAGCAGCTTGTCAATACTGGAATAACCCCGCTAACAGGATACACACAACACACACACACACACACACAACACACACACACACACACACACACACACACACACACACACACACACACACACACACATTAACACACACACACACATACACACACACACACACACATACACACACACACACACACACACACACACACACACACACACACACACACACACACACACACACACACACACACACACACACACACACACACACACACACACACACACACACTTTTCAGGCGGATTAAATATTATCACAGCTACAATCTGTCCTTTATCAGTTACAGTCTGTCCTTTATCACAGCTACAGTTACTGTCCTTCATCACAGCTACAGTTACTGTCCTTTATCCCCAACCCAGTCTCAGATGTGCACACTGAGAGTGACTGTAAGCCTGTTGGTCTGCCTTCTTCTATTCCTCGTAGTGAGTTTGTTGCAGCTCAGAAGGAGGAACTGTTTGCTGGGGTGGCATGCTTCATTAAGAGCTGTCATGCTCAGTGTTGCTCTGCCTTCTTCTATTCCTCGTAGTGAGTTTGTTGCAGCTCAGAAGGAGGAACTGTTTGCTGGGGTGGCATGCTTCATTAAGAGCTGTCATGCTCAGTCAGTTGACCGGTAAACGTGATCAGGTGACAAAGCCAGCGGCACTCTACCCCATTCCAGCAGAGGGAAATTAATTTGAGCATTTGTTCAATTGATTGCTGTGCGACCACCGCCTCCATTAAAGTCAGTGGTGTGTGTACATTCTGACTGGGTTGCAGTCGGCGTGTTAGCCAGCTGTCTGCCCTTTGCGTACCACCTCGACAAAGTCTGCAGGGAAGTCCCTTTCGCAGTTTATTTCCATCTTTGGCCATTCACAGATAACCAGAGTGACGAGGGTTCCAACTTACTTCACGCATGTTTGCTGAAGTGCTGGAGCAACTGCGGGTGAAACATCAGCAGAGTCGTGCGTATCACGGCCCAGAGCCAAGAAGCTCTGGAGCGTTTTCACCAGATTCTGAAGTCACATTTAAGGGATTATTGGAAATTCCACCGGCCCTATACTGTTGTTAGGCAGGTGTCTGATTTGAATGATCAATTTCAACTCCTGACCCGTAAGCGTCTACACAGCTCTGCATATTAATCTCCTGAAATCGTATTGCGCCCCGGTCCTCAGGGTCTGGGGTGGCGGACGCTGGTGAGCAGTGGCAAGCCTGTAGCGCTCGATGCAGTCACTGGGAGATCTAGTGATTTTCTCTCCATGGTGGCGGCTTGCAGTGTTGAAGATGTGGCTGACCCGAGATGATTGTGTGCTGAAGCTTCGGCTGAGGAATTCAGAGAAGTTGGCAGAATTGGATTCATTATGTGGGCATTTGCCAGAGGAGAGGGTGTCAGAAGTATTGTCTTGTTAAGTAAGTCTTGTTCATTATAAAAATTGTTGAGACTGTTAAGATGTGGAATGGAGTTAACAAAAAGAAGAAAAAGGGAAACTCAAGCTACTTTCATTTAATTATTCTAAAATTATCAATTTATCTTTAAGATGCACATTTTTTCAAAAGCTTTTTTTTTATTCAGCCCTTATTTTACTTGAAATGAGAAAATAACATTAAATTATTAGAGCACGTATTATTTATAATCGCTCCAGTTCAATGTGAAAACTGACAATAAATAATGTTGAAATATTATTGAAATTGTACTTCATTTATTTTATTTGACAGTCT
>PIJE02001817.1:15000-17500 GCA_002895965.2 Coryphaenoides rupestris
CCAATTATAGTCCCGATAATCCAATGCAGTGTCTAATGTTATATTCTTGATCAGTATTCAACAACCGTGCAATAATACCAATGGTAACACAAACCATTTAATTCGTTTGTGTGTGTGTGTGTGTGTGTGTGTGGTGTGTGTGGTGTGTGTGTTTACACCCCTCCCTCAGTGGTGAACCCACATCAAACAAGGCTTTAATGTATCATATGAACTTCCTTCACATACATCTTCTCAGGTTTTCTCCCTGGAGCAAGAGACCCCCCCCCCCCCCCCCTCTGTCACCCCCTCCCCCCCCCCCTCCCTCCTCCCCTGGGGGTGAGCAGAGCGTCCGAGTGTGAAATGTAAAAGGAAGAAGACTGTCGTTCAAAATGTCCCACCCTCTCACTCTCTCCTCCCTCTCCTCCTCCTCCTCATCCTCCTCCTCCTCCCTCTCCTCCTCATCCTCTCTCTTCTCCTTTTCTCTCCTCTCTCCTCTCTCCGTCAGCTGTCTCTCTGTAGTTAAGCCAACAGCATCAACTCCATTCAGAGAGAGAGAGAGAGAGAGATAGTGAGTGGGAGAGAGAGAGCTAGAGAGAGTGAGAGAGGAGTGTTTCAGGTGTTCGACTCCCAGCCTCAAAGGTACTGGGTTCGAACCCCAAGGTGTCCAGCTAGACAGCTGTAGACTGCAAGACAGCCCCTAACACCTCGCTGCTGCTGAGAAGGAGAGAGAGGCGAGGACAGAGAGAGAACTGTGAGAGAGATAATAAGATAATAATACAATATATAATATAATAAACAGAGAGGAGAGAGATGGACAGAGACGCGAGTTCACCTGCAGCATACTGAGGTCATCAGGACTGTATGATGCTGTGTGTCAGCCATGTGTGCTTGTACACACACACACACACACACACACACACACACACACACACCTCGCCACTCCCCCGGGCTATTGAAGCTTGCCACCACTGTTCTATACACTGCTGGAGTACAACATCACTCATCCCAGCACACACACACACACACACACACACACACACACATACATATACACACGGCAGACAGAGGGACTTGAAGCAGTGTGTGGGTGTGATGATAAATCCAGAAGATGTCTGCTCGCTCCAGTATTGACTTGAACCTTCACCTTGAACTATGGTATGTGTGTGTATGTGTGTGCGCGTGTGTGTGTGTATGTTTCTTCTGTGTTTGTGAGAAAACTCACTCTCTTCACTCTTGGTATGTGAGACTTCTGTCCGGTGCGTGACCCAGAAATCATCCCTTTCAAAATAAGAGTCTGTGAGTGATCCAGAAGTGGTCCTTTCAAAATAAGAGTCTGAGTGACCCAGACATCGGTTCTCGGAGTGACCTAGATGGTTGACCTTTCAAAATCAGAGACTGAACGTGACCCAGATGTCTGTCTTTTCAGAATAAGAGTCCCTGAGTAGACAGGGTGTTGACCCTGTGTGGGAGCGGGTTACAGTATTGGATTACAAATGGCTTCCAGACGGGTACCAGTGTCACATGACCCATGTCCTGCTGGACCAACACTGTATGAGGTCATCAAACACAGCGCGGACGTGAGTGTGTGTGTGTGTGTGTGTGTGTGTGTGTGTGTGTGTGTGTGTGTGTGTGTGTGTGTCCCTAAATCTGTACTTCTGATGCACATGTGTATGCAGACTCATCCGGGCATTGATTTACACACACACACACACACACACACACACACACACACACACACACACACACATCTCTCTCTTCACAATAACCAATCACTCTGGGGGTGAGCAGAGCGTCCGAGTGTGAAATGTAAAAGGAAGAAGACTGTCGTTCAAAATGTCCCACCCTCTCACTCTCTCCTCCCTCTCCTCCTCCTCCTCATCCTCATCCTCCTCCTCCTCCCTTTCCTCCTCATCCTCTCTCTTCTCCTTTCTCTCCTCTCTCCTCTCTCCGTCAGCTGTCTCTCTGTAGTTAAGCCAACAGCATCAACTCCATTCAGAGAGAGAGAGAGAGAGAGATAGTGAGTGGGAGAGAGAGAGAGGAGTGTTTCAGGTGTTCGACTCCCAGCCTCAAAGGTACTGGGTTCGAACCCCAAGGTGTCCAGCTAGACAGCTGTAGACTGCAAGACAGCCCCTAACCCCTCGCTGCTGCTGAGAAGGAGAGAGAGGCGAGGACAGAGAGAGAACTGTGAGAGAGATAATAAGATAATAATACAATATATAATATAATAAACAGAGAGGAGAGAGATGGACGGAGACGCGAGTTCACCTGCAGCATACTGAGGTCATCAGGACTGTATGATGCTGTGTGTCAGCCATGTGTGCTTGTACACACACACACACACACACACACACACACACACACCTCGCCACTCCCCCGGGCTATTGAAGCTTGCCACCACTGTTCTATACACTGCTGGAGTACAACATCACTCATCCCAGCACACACACACACACACACACACACACACACACACACACATACATATACACCAGCAGACAGAGGGACTTGAAGCAGTGTGTGG
>PIJE02001817.1:22500-35000 GCA_002895965.2 Coryphaenoides rupestris
AGAGATAGAGAGAGGGAAAGAGAGATAGTCATTTTTGTGTTTGCTATTTACACATCTCAACATAGGAGAGCAGGAGGGAACAAAGAATGACATCACCACCGGTAAGAGGAAAACTTCTCTCAATCACCCCCTGGTGAGGAGAGAGAGAGGATGGATGACCTCTCTCTCTCTTCCTAAGGACATGATGAGTGTTGGGCTGGCCGCTATGTCTGCTAGGTTTGTGGCCGCTAGGTTTGCTAAGTTTGTGGGCGCTAGGTTTGCTAAGTTTGTGGGCGCTAGGTTTGCTAAGTTTGTGGGCGCTAGGTTTGCTAAGTTTGTGGGCGCTAGGTTTGCGAAGTTTGTGGGCGCTAGGTTTGCTAAGTTTGTGGGCGCTAGGTTTGTGGGCGCTAGGTTTGTGGGCGCTAGGTTTGTGGGCGCTAGGTTTGTGGGCGCTAGGTTTGCTAGGTTTGTGGGCGCTAGGTTTGCTAGGTTTGTGGGCGCTACGTTTGCTATGTTTGTGGGCGCTAGGTTTGCTAGGTTTGTGGGTGCTACGTTTGTGGGCGCTAGGTTTGCTAGGTTTGTGGGTGTTAGGTTTGTGGGCGCAACGTTTGCTAGGGTTGTGGGCGATAGGTTTTTCTAGGTCTGTGGGTGCTATGTTTGTTACGTTTGTGGGTGCTATGTTTGTTAGGTTTGTGGGTGCTATGTTTTCTAGGTTTGTGGGTGCTAGGTTTTTGGCCACTACATTTGTGGACGCTACATTCACCTGCCATGACACTGTTCAGAATGACCCTGTGTTACGATATACATTTTGCCGCATTCGGCTTGACACTCACCCCTTCTCCCTCCACCCACGGAGCCGGGAACCAACTCGACCATGTCTTCACAAGGTCCTCCACCACATCGGCACTGTCTGTTACCCCCCTCCCAGTGTCTGACCACCATTTTGTCACTTTCTCTCCCCCTCCCCCCTAAAATCTCCCACCTCCCTCCCCACTACTCCTCACATCGTCACCTCCTGCAGAAACCTTAAAACTCTCTCTCCGTCTACTCTCTCTGCAACTGTCCTCTCCTCACTACCACCCCCTCAATGATTCTTCCTCCTGTCTGTAGAGGAAGCCTCCTCCACTCTGACATCTTCCTCCTTGGACTCACTCTGTCCACTCACCTCCAGATGAGCACGATCCTCTCCCCCGAACCCTAGCAAGAATTAACCATAAAGCATACCCCTCCGCCCCTGCCTTTACCTGACTCCCTTGTTCTGTCCTGCCGGTAGATTGAGAAAACAGCAGGGGCAATGGCCAAGTCAGGTACTGCAGGGTCCAGCAATGTCTCCCAAAATGCCATCACACAGCAATTCACAGTATCCCGCTGAAAGTTAATCCGTGTGTGTAGTTTGTCCATTTTATTGTCCAGGGATTGAACATTTGCAGGCAAAAAGCTTGGTAGCGGAGGGTTGTGGTCCAGGATTGCCATAGAATTCTGGCATGTTTGCCTCTCTGCTTGTTCCTCGAAGACCCTTTGCCTGAGGACAAAGGGTTTACAGATTGTACACCGGTAATCCGAAAAAAAGTCTGTGCCAATTGATGCATAGACATCCAAAAGTGCATCATCATACTGGACAAGTGCAGCATGTGCAAAGACAGAAACAATAAAAACTTGTTAGGTTTGTGGGTGCTAGGTTTGTTAGGTTTGTGGGTGCTAGGTTTTCTAGGTTGTGGGTTCTAAGTTTGTGGGTGCTAGGTTTGCTACGTTTGGAGTGCAATGTTTGCTAGCTTTGTGGATGCTATATTTTTGGGTGCTAGGTTTGTGGGTGCTAGGTCTGCTAGGTTTATGGGTGTTAGGTTTGCTAGGTTTGTGGGCGCTACGTTTGTGGGTGCTAGGTTTGTTAGGTTTGTGGGCGCTAGGTTTGTGAGCATAGTAGTAGTTGTGGTTACCTGTACAATGAACTAGGATCCCGTGACCTGTTGACAACTGTTGACCCCTGACCCCTTAGCTAATCTGGATGTGTGAGTCATCCCATCGTCAGATCATACCAGAACAAAACGCTATGTCTGGTCCAGCAAATGAACGTACGTCCAGGTAATTCACAAACACATGTTGTTTTCTAAATCATACTATTGATAGATTACGCAGAACCAGCCTAATACCTGGTCCAGAATCGCACAATCTGAGCGATGATCCTGAGACGACATCCCTGTGACGACAGTTGTATTCCAGCCCTGTTCGCCTTAAATGTATTTTCTGAATAACAAACACAAACCATGCAGTTCTGTTTTAATGGTGATTCGTTTTAATGCATCAACAAATCTGTAGGTCAGGGTCAAACAGGGTCAAAGTTGAATTAGTGTGAACTGTGAGCGCAGCAGTAAGGCGGTGAATCAAATGTGTGTGTGTGTGTGTGTGTGTGTGTGTGTGTGTGTGTGTGTGTGTGTGTGTGTGTGTGTGTGTGTGTGTGAGTGTGTGTGTGTGAGTATGCTCGCTCACATGCGTACGTGAGTGTGCTGTCAATTAACCTCGACATCATCATCCGTTTCACCTCAAATCTGTAAAACAGGAAAACTAAAAGGGAGAGAGAGAGCTCTAAGGTCTAATTTCCCCGACACGGTCCCTCATCTAATTGCTAAATCCCCAGTCTTGGTGGCCGCACCATGCTGGGAGGCGGTGGCTGGGTTCTAATTTGATTTGGATTCGTGTTCGGACACATCTCCCATGTTTAATTCTGTTCCCATTCTGAGTAATGAGGCGACCTCGGTCCCTGGAGGGAGGATCACTGCTTGGAGAAAAGTCAGACCCAGTCGTAGAGGCCAGAGAACCAGGCTAGACTAAACTAGAACCAGGCTAGAACCAGGCTACACTAAACTAGAACCAGGCTCGAACCAGGCCAGACTAAACTAGAACAAGGCTAGACTAAACTACAACCAGGCTAGAACCAGGACAGTCTAAACTAGAACCGGGCCGGACTAAACTAGAACCGGGCTGGAATAAACTAGAACCAGGCCAACCAAACTAGAACCAGGCTACACTGGACCATACTAGACCAGACCAGGATAGACCAGACCAGCATAGAGCAGACCATACTAGACCAGGCCAGGATATAGACCAGACCGGGATGGACCAGACCACATCAGACCAGAGAGAGAGAGATTCCTTTGGTTTTACTTTGTCTCCTTTATTTACACTGAGATCAAATTGTTCACCTCCTCCCTTCTTCATCTCTCCTTCTTTTGTCATCCCCGTCCTCCCCTGCTACTCCTCCATCTCCTCCTCTGCTACACTCCCCCTCCTATCTCCTCCTCTCTCTCCTCTTCCTCCTCATCTCCCCCTCCTGCCCCCCTCCCCTCTTCTCGTGCCCCCCTCCCCTCTTCCCCCGCCCCCCACTCCTCCCCCTTTCTTCCCTCTCTCTCCCCCCAGGCAGACCCTGTCGTGATTGTTATTGTAATTTCATATTTCCTCCCTCTGTCCCTGCAGCCTCTGGACATTCACTACCAACCCATTATCATTTGTATATTTTAATTATGCAAATAAGCCGAGCTCAGCTGGCCCGGTGGAGAGCTGGAGGGGAGAGAGAGAGAGAGAGAGAGAGAGAGAGAGAGAGAGAGAGAGAGAGAGGGATAGAGAGAGAGAGAGAGAGAGAGAGAGAGAGAGAGAGAGAGAGAGAGAGAGAGAGAGAGAGAGAGAGAGAGAGCAGGGGAGATAGAAGGAGCGAGGGGAGCTGGAGAGATAGTGGGAGACTCCATTGCGGGTGATTACAATTCATCCGCTGGTCTAGCTTTAATTGTAACAAGCTAATTACCTTGTTTCCTTTTAGTTTGAACAATGGCAGGAGGAGAAGACGGCCAGTGATAGGTCTGCCCAGCGGGGGAACACAATAGTATAGAGTACAAAAGAAGTACAACAACCTACATCACTGTACTGGTACGAATACTAACTAATAAATGGGTTAGTAATTAAGGAAGCACTTTGATATGTGTGTGTTTCAAGACTTACCTTGCAATTCCGGTTCTGGCTTTGTGAAGTTTATATTTACCTAATCTGTGCAGCACTAATAACAGAATATTTCTGCCAATTCTGATGGCATGCTTTGATTGTTCTCAGCCTCAGCTGCTATTCACTTTGGATTAAAACGTGCTAGATGTCTTAATGTAATACCAGTGTGCTCCTACTACTGTAGTAGTAGTAGTCGTAGTTGTAGTAGTAGTAGTAATAGTAGCAGTAGTAGTACTAGTTGTAGTAACATCAGTATTAGTAGTAATAGTAGCAGTAGTACTAGTACTAATACTAGTAGTAGTAGTCGTAGAAGTAGAAGTCGTAGTAGCAATAGTAGTACTAGCACTAGTAGTACTAGTACTCATGGTATTAGCCCTAGCAATTGCAGTACTAGAAGTAGTAGTAGTAGTAGCACAGAGGTGGGAAGTAACAAAGTACAAATACTTTGTTACTGTATTTAAGTAGATTTTTCAAGTATCTGTACTTTACTTGAGTATTCATTTTTCAGACAACTTTTTACTTTTACTCCCTTTTACTCCCTACAAAAAAAATGTTCCACAGGATTCTGGTGTAAAAGAGATGAACAAAAATTGTTTATTCCACCGTTTCACGGTGAATCTTCTTTGACAAGAATAATCTAAAGTTAACTAAATCTAAATCACGTGTCTAATCCAATGCTAAGCGTTCCGCGCTTCCCTGTCTTAAAGTGACAGTAGCCTAAATATTCTAAACATGAATACGAACATAAATAAACAAATTCTGAATATAATATTACATAATATATATTAAAATAATAAATAAACCGTGACACTTGAATATATTAATATGTAAACATTGCAATTTAAAACAATACATTTAATCCATAATTAACTCATATTTAACTATACTTTATTTTTGCTTTTGGGGGAAAAAAAGTGAATTGACTTGGAACTTGACTTGCCTTAACTAAGGACTCGACTTGACTTGACATAACTTGTGACTTGACTTGCCCAAGAAAAGATGACTTGCTTGGACGTGTTTGAGACTTGGACCAAATGACTGTGGACTTGCTTGAGACTTGGCCATAATGACTTGAAACACGTTTGGAAGGAGGTAGGGACGGACGGACGGCCAATTGAAGGAATGGGAGGGAAGGAAAAAAGGTTTGTTCTTTATATTAATTTGAAGTTGAAGAACTTGTTTATAGTGTAATGTAGGCTCCATTTTTCTCCATGGTTCTTCATCTTTTCAAATTCTGACCACTTGCTTTTACTTGTACTTTTACTTTCAATACTTGAGTGCATTTGAATTACAAAAAAAATATGTTTGATACTTAAGTACAGTAAATAACAGATACTTTAAAACTTGCTGAAGTAATATTCTAATAGGTGACTTTGACTTCTCCCAAAGTCATTTTCTGGTAAGATATCTGTACTTTTATTCAGTTCATCCACCACTGAGTAGCAGTAGTACTACTACTGCTAGTAGTAGTAGCAGTAGTAATAGTAGTAGTTGTAGTTGTAGCAGTCATAGTTGTAGTAGTAGTAGTAGTAGTGTTCGTAGTTCTAGCAATAGTAGTAGTAACATCAGCAGTAGTAATAGCAGCAGTAGTACTAGTACTAATACTAATACCCATGAGCAAGATACCCAACCTGTGTGTGATGTGAGGCTATTATCTTCAAAGTGGACAGCATGTTTATTCCCACATCCTTTCCTCCTCCCTACATTATCTCCTCCCTCTGACATCCTCTCCTCCCTCATACATTCTCTCCTACTTTACCTTCACTTTCTGTCCTCAAAACGTCTCCTCCTCTCTCATTATCTCTTTCTCTCCCTTGCCGTCAGGGAGAGACGAAAGGTATTTGAAATTGACTTTCTTAATCATTTGTTGGCTCCCAGAGGGGGTGGGGGGGGGGGAGCGTTTTGACGAGAGGCTGGGAGAGGGCGGAAGAGCACCAATGGGAGAGTGAGGAGAAAGAGAGAGATCGGCCGCGATTTCTTTTGTTTTATTTCCATAAGCCGAATTCTTATTGGTCGTGTCCATGGAGACCCCACTGGTCTTAACTAATGGAGCGTTCAGTGATCAAACCCAAACCACAAGAAGAAGGCCTACAAGAAGTTCTTCGGTCTCTGTCAGCCGGAATCTGACTACTGCCCGTTTTATGTGTGTGTGTGTGTGTGTGTGTGTGTGTGTGTGTGTGTCTCGGGGGTGGGGGGGGGGGGGGGGGTGGGGGTATCCTAATCCTGTGACACAACAATCAAATGTGTCACACAACAATAAGACCATATTGGAAACAGATGGGCTTAAATTGCATGAATTGCCTTTCAAACATACATTTTATAGCTGGAGACGCGTTAATCCCCACTATTGGCCCCGCCCAGTTGCTGTGACATCATCCGCGTGTTTTGGACAGAGCAACAACACACGAGACACATTTAATAATACTGTCATTTCTGTTGTTTATATAAATGATAAAAAATAAAATAATAATAATATTAATAATCCAGACTGTTGATGACTTTTAAACATGATTATACATATATGATGTTATGCTGTGGTATTATGGTCTTTGTTGTTGTTGTTTCATTAGTTGTTTGTTCATTAGTCAGTGGTTAATTAGTTAATTAGTTAGCTAGTTAGTTAGTTAGTTAGTTAGTTAGTTAGTTAGTTAGTTAGTTAGTTAGTTGCAGTTCGTTTGTTAGTCAGTTGTTAGTTAGTTGCAGATAGTTTGTTAGTCAGTTGTTGGAACTTAGTTGTTGTCAGTTTGTTTGTTAGCTCGTGAGTTAATTAGTCAATTGTTGTTAGTTAGTTAGTTAGTTAGTTGTTGTTATGAGTTATTGAGCTAGTAGGTCGTTCATTAGTCAGTTGTTGTTAGTTAGTTGGTGTCAGCTAGTTAGGGAGCTGTGATGTGTTCCTGCAACACGTACGGCTGTTTGTGTTTAACCCTGCGTGAGCCTCTGGGACACTTTACTCCTCAGCGTCATGTCAACCAATTACACCACATGATAGCCTAGCTACCTAGCCTGCTAATAGAGCAGGTCACACCAGTGCTGGGCATGTGTGTGTGTGTGTGTGTGTGTGTGTGTGTGCACGTGTGTACGTGTGTGTGTGTGTGTGTGTGTGTGTGTGTGTGTGTGTGTGTGTGTGTGTGTAGGGGTTGATTTGAGAACTGGGATTTGTAATTGAGGTCATGTCTGTGTGGCAGGGAAACAGGCCCAGGAAGATTCTTATTAGCGATTGTTCGCGGTACGTGTGTTGGTACGTGCGCAATAAGTGCGCAGTACGTGCACGGTACACACCCGTCCGAGCAATACGTACTAATGGTTAAGATCAGCACAAATCAAACCGTCTTCATTCGCTTAATCAGATCTCCATTTATCTAATGAATACGCATGAGCTGTGACAAAAACAACTGCCCTGCAGCTTTAAAATAAACATACACACACACACACACACACACAAACACATATGTGTGTATGATATATATAAATACAGTATTTACTCACTCAAACATACACACACAGAAATACACACATATACACACACCAACACACACACACATACACACACACACACGCACGCACCATGCTATTTGTCCGGGCTTCACAAGGCTGTGATTTCCGCTAAATCTCTCCCTTTACTCTTACTGTTATCCTTAATAATAATACATTAGTAATGCATTCATAATACATTAATTCTGTTATCCTTAATAATAATACATTAGTAATGCATGAATAATACATGAAGGCTGAGCTCTGTCTTCCTGCAGTCAGAGTAGTAAAGAGCACAGGGTGTCTGCTCTGTTACAGATCAGTGCATTTCATAACAAACATAATCAATTCATCAGGAAATTAGATAACAATCATCACCATTAAACAGATTGATACATTTTATTTTAACGATATAGAAGAAATTGGACAACAAAAATTAGTGCGATCAAGGTTTAAATACTGGTCTGAAAATCAATGTTGAGCTTTGGATGTGTTTATGAACAAAAGGTCAATACGTGCCAAGTAGGATCACAGGCGGCCATTCATACTGTACTAGGGATGTCAGAGAATACCTGTCATGTCATACTATACCCGTGATGTCATATAGAGTACCTGTCATGTCATACTGTACCAGTGATGTCATACAGCACCAATGATGTCATACAGTACCAGTGATGTCATACAGTACCAGTGATGTCATCCAGTACAAGTGGTGTCATACAGTACCCGTGATGTCACACAGTACCAGTGATGTCAAACAGTACCCATGATGTCATACAGTACCCGTGATGTCATCCAGTACCAGTGATGTCATACAGTACCAGTGATGTCAAACAGTACCCGTGATGTCATACAGTACCTTTGATGTCATCCAGTACCAGTGATGTCAGAGAATAACAGAAGAGGCAGATAAGGACAGAGTGATAGAGGGTGCAGAAAGAGAGAATAAGAGAGGGTGGGCGAGAGAGGGAGAGTCCACCATAGGGGTGTAAAGGAGGTATAACTATCCCTCTAAAATAAGTTGTCAGTAATCCAGAGCGTCTCCTAAATCAGGACTGAGTGGTGTGGCCATTAACCAAAGTACAGCTCCACCCTCCACCCTCCACCCCCACCGCACCCTCCCAGAGCACTTAAGAGCACCCAAACAGCCCCATCTGTCCGCTTACATGTAAAGTACCTTACTTAGCGCCCCGCAACGCATTACACACCACCATCACCACTGGGACAGACAAATAAATACGCAGACACAAACATGTTTATCCTCCAAGTTGTGTCTCCTCTGGTGTTCATGTTTCACAGTAAGAGTCAGCGAGTGGCGGGTCAAATGAGGCTACTGGCCACCATGAGAACCGGGGTGAAGACATTTATTTAGAAAGGCTTTTTATTTACTTTCTGTTAGTCACTAGCCAATGTCTTGCTAACAATGAACAGACATTTAACTAACAACTAGCAATTAACAAACATGTATAACTAACAACTAGCCAGTGTAACAAACATGTAACTAACTACTAGCCAGACTTTGACTGACAATGAACAAACATTGAACCAACAATTTGTCACAGAACTTTGTTTTTAGAAACGTTACTCTACATTTTCTATTTTAGATGTGTTTGTATTTATCATATCGATGTGTTTTTGCTGTTGCAGTAGAGGATACTTGAAGCTAATCTTGTAGCAGTGTTGGCAGAGATATTTCTCTGAAACTAACCTATTCCAGGTTGGTGTTGTTGTTGCAGAGTTGATAGGGCTATTTAGAATTTGAACTTTAACTTTACCAAATTACTTTTCAAAGTAATAGTGATTGTCAAAGTAAGAGTGGTGAAACGGCCACCTCCCTATTGTTGTGCTGACTGGGATAATCACCCAGTTTCAGGCATTCAGCTGTAGTCAATTGACTTGACAGCGAGGAGGAGGTTAACCCTGCATGAGCCTCCCTCGCACACCTGACTATTAATACAGAGCCAGTATAAGACAAGGGAGTATTTCTGCGGGAGTCCATCCAGGGAGTACTGCAGCTACAGTTTAGTACTTCCTCCCGTCCTAGCCATGTGCCTAGACTCCAGTCAGATGTCACCAAAGGCCCTCCACTTGGTGCCGCAACCCCTCCAATCTCCTCTGCCCAACGATCTCAACCTATACAAGCCTCGTTGTGAGAGGGGGACTCTGGAATTGCCAATCAGCGGTCAAGAAAACTGAGACCATTCTGGCCTCTCTCCTTCTAATCGCTCCACTGTCCTCTCCTCACTACCACCCCCCAATGATTCTCCCTCCTGTCAGTAGAGGAATCCTCCTCCACTCTGACGTCCTCGCTCTCTTCCTCCTTTGACCCGCTCTGTCCACTCACCTCCAGACCAGCAGGAAATCAGACACCTACTTTACAAAGAAGGTGGAGGACATTACCTCCTCTTTCACCCCCGCTGTTATCCTTCCTCCCCCTTACCTGCTTTGCCCCTCTGTCCTCTGAAGAAGTCAACAGGCTTGTGACATCCAACCACACCACCACCTGCCCCCTTGACCCAATCCCATCCTCCCTTCTCCACGACAGTTTAGGCAACATCCTCCCCTTCCTCACCACCCTAATTAACACCTCCCTCAATTCAGGCCTGTTTCCGAATGCCTTCGACACTGCCAGAATCAAGCCAATCCTCAAGAAACCCAACCTTGACACCACCGACATCCAGAACTACAGATGTGTCTCTCTCCTTTCTTTTTACCACTCTACCCCCAAGTCCCCCAAGGCTCAATACTAGGACCTCTTCTGTTCTCGCAACACGCATCTCTAAATGCCTTGCTGACATCAGCAAATGGATGACTGCCTACCACCTGAAGCTTAACCTCGACAAGACTGAGCTTCTCTTCATGCCGGGGAAAGACTGCCCTCAGATGGACCTACTTGTCACCATTGAGGACATCAAAGTCTCCCCTTCACCGACTGCAAGGAACCGTGGTGTGGTACTGGATGACCAGCTGTCCTGCAACGCCATCACGTCTGTGGCCCAATCTTGTAGAATTGCTCTCTACAACATTCGCAGTATCCAGCCCTTCCTCACACGTGAAGCAGCATTGATCTTGGTCCACTACTGCAACTTTCTCCCGGCTGGACTCCTCGCCTCCGCAATCAAACCCTTACAACGCATCCAGAAATTATATCTATATAGCTATTCAACTTACCAAAATTCTCCCATGTAACCCCCCTCTTCCACAACCGCCACTGGCTCCCAGTAATCGCTCGCATTAGATTCAAGACACCGGTACTGACCTTCATGGCTGTCACCACCTGGTACCACCGTCACTAAAAAAATTGCTCTGCCAAGTCCCAACTCTTCTCTGTTCTGGCACCGCAGTGGTGGAATGAGCTCCCGGCTGACGTCAGAATGGCAGAGTCGCTCACCAGCTTCCACAAGAGACTCAAGACCCACCTATTCAGAGTTCACCTGGACTCTGCATAACCCCCCCGCCTGACTTGGAATGTACAAGGGATTTATCTTGATGCCGGCATCAGCATAAGTTCAAACTTGCCAGCAACTTTGAACTTACTAGCTAGCATTTATCAGATATTTAGCATTTAGGGTGTCTTACAGAAATAGTGTTTTACTGGTATGACACTCAGTGTTCAGTTACTATGAAAACCCTATATTTTCCATATCTATTGAAGACACAAAAGTAGTTCATAGCCATCCAATTATTTCCCAAACAGAGTCTATGATAAAGCTTTCACGAGAATGATTATGAATTACTAACTGACTTAATTTAATGAGGAATTATATTCAAATTACATTAAATGCTGGTCCTATTAGGTACTAGTTTTTCAGGTCATGCTGCGATGATAAAGTCATGACATAGAAGTCAAGAAATACAAATGATTTAATCATAAATAATATGAAAATAAATGCATGTAGTTATGATGGTCAGAAGACTTCAAACAAAATATTTACCAAACCCTGTCCTATGATTTCCTGTCTTAATATCTGTTATTAGAATTATCATGGGTGGAAATATAATCTAGTATGAAAACATTTTGCGTGCGTGCGTGCGTGTGTGTGTGTGTGTGTGTGCGTGTGTGTGTGTGTGTGTGTGTGTGTGCGCGTGTGCACGAGTGTTTGGTTGCCAACATAAAAAATAACAAAGGATCACATTACTGCCAACATTAACACCATCAGATGGGTGTCACATATCTCTCTCTCTCTCTGTCTCTCTCCCTAACTTCCTATCTCTATCCTCTCTATCCTCTATCTCTCTCACACACACTCTATCTCTCTCCCTCGCTCTCTCTGTCTCTCTACCTTACTCTCTCTCACACACTCTCTCTCTCTCTCTCTCTCTCTCTCTCTGTTTCTCTTAATCCATTAATCTACCTCTCTCTCGCTCTCTCTCTCTCTCTCTCTCTCTCTCTCTCTCTCTAATCCCTCACTTCATCATCTCTGGGGACAGTAATCTGGAGATCAAGTATAACAGCTATGATTATCATAACAATGAGATAAACAAAACAGCTATGATCATAACACTAACATAAAGGGCTAACACTAAACTCCCTTCTCTGAATCCAATGCTCAGTTGCCTAAACCCATTCGTCAAATCAATCACTCTTTTGGCAAAACCCTAAAAAAGTTTAGGTAGTTAGACACCATTTGCAAATCTCATCCAGTGATTTTGCAAACCGGACCTAGCACAAAGATGTGATGCGGAGGCAGAATGAATCGCTCATTGGATGAAGTGGGTTTCAGAAAATGTGTCTTAGCAATTGAAAATTCTTCTAAAGATGTCTAAAGTGTCTGTGTATGTGTATGTGTCTGTGTGTTGTTTCACGGCAGTAGCTGGCATTCGGCTGAACAATAATTATGGACAGTTAATTCTGTTGCTTCGACTGATGTTGTCACCCCCCACCTCCCCAACAAACATTGCTTAATGAATCTTCTCATTGCTAGAATATGAAGCAAATACATATAACATTATGTGTAACATGCAAACATAACATCATTTAATATAGAAATACAATGTCTTGGAGAAATGTGTGACTTCGTGTCACAAACACACACAAACTCTCTCCTTCTCTCTCTCTCTCT
>PIJE02001817.1:40000-99890 GCA_002895965.2 Coryphaenoides rupestris
AGAGGAAAAGAGGAGAAATGAGAGAGGAGAGAGGCGGAAGAGAGAGAGAGAGAGAGAGAGAGAGAGAGAGAGAGAGAGAGAGAGAGAGAGTGTGTGTGTGTGTGTGTGTGTGTGTGTGTGTGTGTGTGTGTGTGCGTCTATGTGTCTTTGTGTTCATTTTGACTGCACATTTCACTTTTATTTTGTTTTGGTCATTCATTTATACATTTGTATTAAAGACAAACAAGCGAAACGATCTTGAATAATTTTTCATTATTTTGCTATTGGTTGTACTTGGCATGACGTCATCAGATTAATTTATTGCGGCATGTGTTGAGTTTAGCGGTGACGTCAAATGGTTACGCTGAGAGCCCCGGGTCCACACACACACACACACACACACACACACACACTCACGATAAAAAAAACAACCCCACTAAAATAGGAGTGTAAATAATAAATAATAAATGGTTAAGCTATTCCAACAAAATAAAACTAAATCAAAATTAAATAAGTATCATAGCCTATATAATATACATGATGTGACATACATGTCACATATTATAATCACATAATCATAATCCTATATTATATTATATAACAGTTAGCAGTGGGCCTACCTTACAGGTCAAGGATGAGGCGGACATCGTTGAAGCTATTGCAGAATAATCAATTAACGTATTGATTAATGTGCTATATATTAAATGATACAGCAACATCATTTGACAACCAACCAAATGAAAAGCTTCCACTCACCTGTCTCACTGCAACGCTCCATGACGTCACCGATCACCTGTCATCCAGATATGCATACTAATGTTGTTAATGTTGTTCTTATTCAGGAGAATATTATTCAATTATATGCCAATGTTTCAGCAAAGTTAACGGTGATATCTCCTGCGATACAGATGTTTATTCGTTTAATGTGTTGTGTTTAAAAAAAAGTCGTTTGTTTTTTGTGTTTAAATGTTTTAACGTGACTTTTTTATGTTGTTGTTTTTGTTTTTAACTCCTGATGTATTGACTCTGAGTATAGTGTCGTTGGGCGTCTAGAAAATCCATATGAATAAAGTTTCCATTGATGTATTACTCATTTGTCTTTCTTAATTGTGCTCTTGCGTAAGTAAAAGGATCGCAACACATCATCCCGTGTCAGGCTGTTTTTGGGTGGCACTCCCTGAGGGTCTACTTTCAATTTAGACTGGCTTTTGCACTCATTAAAAAACTAAATAAAACAGAGTAAAACACATCAAAATCATTCAGAAAAAAACACAACACATTTCAGAATTGATCAGCAACAAATTCCGGTGAGTTGGCCATTTTGTATACATTCTGATCTTAGAGGGGCCTACACGTCTTAAAGTGTAGTCCTACTGTTGTGTATTTGGGACCATTTGTCCTTATGCATGGAGAAATTAATTATTTAAAGTCATGTGTGTCTCCAAGCTACCGCTGCGCCCTTAGGCCATAGGCTGTAGGAGGACCTAGTCGTATATAGTAGGCCTACATATTTAGTAGTAGACTATGTAATAGGACCTACATAATTTGTAGTATATAGTAGGCCTACATATTTAGTAGTAGACTATGTATAGGACCTACATAATTAGTAGGATATAGTAGGCCTACATATTTAGTATTAGACGATGAACGAGAACCTATCATTTCCATATAATAGTAGTATATTAGTTAGTATATTTAGTAGTATATAGTAGTCTTACATATTTAGTAGTATAGTCTATTTTGCAGGATATAGTAGCATTGTATATTTAGTAGTATATAGTAGGCCTGTATATTTTGTATATATAGACTAATAGGACTATATACTTAGTACTTTTGTTGTCAGCCTATATGTTGTATATAATAGGCCTATATATTAAGTATAGGCGTATATATATTTAGCATATACTTATTATTTGGATGTATGTATTTGGATGGTAATGTCGTCTCCTTGTTGACAGGCGAGATGTTAAATGTGTGAGATCAGATCACTTAGCGGTGGTGTAGCTTTTTGTGTGCAGCGCCTGCTCCTCTGCGCTCCTGTGACCCCTGGGCGTCGGGCCAGCGATTGTGTTTTTAAACGCGTGATGAATCTCCCAGCAGGGTGCTGTCTCTGAGTGACTGAGTGAGTGGGTGAATGGCGCGGGGGGGGGTGAGGTGGTGAGGTGGTGAGGTGTGGTCCCGTGTATCCCAGTGGGACCTACGAAGCTCTTGTATTTCAATCAGTTTTGATCCACTCCTCGTCCCAGTGTGTTTATGGCCTCAGAGCCCTCCTCTGTATAATAACATCATCCTCCATGTCTCCACGTGTAATGTCATGCATTTCAAATGGAGCTGGCGAAAAACAAACACTGTGACGCCACCCACAAATCCCTCACCTCCCCCACCCTCACATCACCCTACCCAAATATCACATAAAACACCACCCTCACACCACCCTACTCAAATATCACACAAACACCACCCTACCCAAATATCACACAAACACCATCCTCACATCACCCTACCCAAATATCACACAAACACCACCCTCACATCACCCAACCCAAATATCACACAAACACCACCCTCACACCACCCTACCCATGATGTCACAAAAACACCACCCTCACATCACCCTACCCAAATATCACACAAACACCACCCTCACATCACCCTACCCAAATATCACACAAACACCACCTCACACCACCCTACCCATGATGTCACATAAAACACCACCCTCACATCACCCAACCCAAATATCACACAAATACCACCCACACATCACCCAACCCAAATATCACCCAAACACCACCCTCACACCACCCTACCCATGATGTCACATAAAACACCACCCTCACATCACCCAACCCAAATATCACACAAACACCACCCACACATCACCACTCCAAGTATCACCCAAACACCACCCAAATATCACTCAGACTCAACCACACGTCACCACTCAAACACCACCCAAATATCACACAAACACCATCCACACATCACCACCCACACATCACCACCCACACATCACCACTCAAACACCACCCAAATATCACTCAAACACCACCCACACATCACCACTCAAATATCACCCAAACACCACCCAAATATCACCCAAACACCACCCAAATATCACCTAACATACACATCACCCAACACCCACCAAATGTCACCTAACCTACACATCACCCAAACACCACCCAAATATCACTCAAACACAACCACACACCATCACTCAAACACCACCCAAATATCACCTAACCTACACATCACCCAAACACCACCCACATCACTCAAACACCACCGCACACCCCCATCACCCGTGTTGGTTAAACAAGAAGCTCTCCGGACCCATCTCACGTCTTGCCGCGGAGTGTTTATGTAAATGTTCCGTCTTAATATCACTATCAGCTTTGGTCGCGTGTCATTCCTTTTATCTCGCCGCGTGGCGGGACAAAGCGCGCGCGGTGACATCCAAATTGGTTTGAAGAGTCGCAGATGTGGCTCGCGCTTCCCCCCCCCCCCCCCCCCCCAACCACACACACACACACACACACACACACGGGCGCGCGCGTTTAAGTGATGCTGTCATGTTTATCAGAAGGTTTTGAGATTGCGTCGCCGCGGACCTTAATATGCAATATAGACATCACATAATTCACCAGCACATCTTCATTTACTGCTCCTTGTGTTGTTGTTTTTTTAAATTAGTTACGGTCCACATATTGTTTCTATCAGCGGACACGTGTTATAAAGAGGTCTATAATATTCTTATTCGGTGTTGCAAGGATGGGCTTAAATAAACCGAATACAAATAAATAATACCATACCAATAAGTTGTCAATATATACAAATACGAGGCCCACGAGCACAGCAGCAACCCGAGCTCAACTACGGGAAAACAATCCGCAAATGATTTAGGCCTATAAACATATTAGTTACATTATAGATGTGGGCTTTTGAGTTTAAAACTGTAGAGGCCTATATTAAAGGACAAAGTATGGGCCTGATTCATTTTGGGGGATTCTTTACTTTTTTGTTTATGCACACCCTGCTAGACTACTAAACCCTCCACGAAATACACACAATAATCACACTCACACAATAAACACACTCTCACACAATAAACACACTCACACAATAAACACACTCACACAATATACACACTCACACACAGTAACAGAGAGGTGTGAAACTTATATTGTAGTTAGTATTTTAAATGTCTAAAACTCCGAGATGGATGAACACTAATAGAATAGTAGTGTTACAGATCCTATCTTCACTCTCTATTATCTCTCTCTAGACTCGCTTCTCATTTCACTTCTCTGATGAATTGAGGCGAGATGAGATATTTCAGCGTGTCTGTCTCCTTTACATTATTCAACCGTATTTAGTGATGTCCCTTTAAATATAATGTATATGAATATTAAATGGTCATGTTGTACGCCAGCGTGGATAATAACACGTGAGCCCGTGATGACATCCGTGCGTGTGGAAATTGGCACGTGCACAATGTTGGCGCGGGTGTGAATATTACAATACAAACCCATTAGGGACCCGAGGCGCTATGTAGGCCGCTCTGTGTGTGCGTGTGTGTGTGTGTGTGTCTGTGTCTGTGTCTGTGTCTGCGCGCGTGCGTGTGTGTGTGTGCGCGCGTGTGTTTGTCTGTCTGCGCGCGTGCGTGTGTGTGTGCGCGTGTGTTTGTCTGTGTCTGCGCGCGTGTGTGTGTGGTGTGTGTGCGCGCGTGCGTGTGTGCGCGTGTGTGTATGTGTGTGTGTGTGTGTCTGTGTGTGCGTGTGCATGGTTAAGTGCGTGGAGGAGTTTAGTCAGTCCTCGGATGGATGATGAAGCGCGTAACAGTGAGGTGTTACAAGTCCCGCGGGAACGTGGTCATAATTGGGAGACAAGCCTCTGATGGAGGGCATTACTTGCATGGCCGCGCGTGTTTGCTCTCTGTCTGTGATACAAACACGCGCACGGACATGTATGTCTGACAAGAAACATGTCATAAATCTCGCGTTGCCTTCTATTGGCCTATAACATATAATAATATATAAGCAGGTTTGTGTATATATATAGATGCGGTTGTGTGTGTGTGTGTGTGTGTGCGTGCGTGCGTGCGTGCGTGCGTGCGTGCGTGCGCGTGTGTGTGTACACACACACACACACACACACACACACACACACACACACAGTTAGCGAGACGTCATTGGTCGAGCGGGCAGAGCGTGAAGGAGAAGAGAGAGAGAGAGAGAGAGAGAGAGAGAGAGAGAGAGAGAGAGAGAGAAGGGGGGGGGGGGGGGCTGAGCTCGCGCGCTACGCCAATCAAACCCGCGCGTGGCTGCGTGCGGGCGCGAGCGAGAGATTAGAACAACAGCGCGTGTCCCCCGGAACGCGAAATAAAGCCGTCGCGAGCCCCGGCCCCGTTTACTCACTTCCCGCCAGGCCTTCAGTCACCACGCGGGAGAGAGAGGTTGGCTCCCTGATAATGACCTTGCTATAATAACCCCATCCGCCCCCCCCCCCTATAATAAAGTCCATAGAATAAAGTCCCGTCATAAGCCGCGGACGCCCGGACGAGACTCGATGACTTCGTGAAGCTTTCGCAGCGCCGGGGTCCCGTTGGGGATGTTTTAAAGCTGTAACCTGCGGATAACTTCTCGAAACCCAGAGGTAAGTCTCTCTCTCTCTCTCTCTCTCTCTCTCTCTCTCTCTCTCTCTCTCTCTCCCACGCATCTCCACACATGTCTTCTTCTCCGTGTTCACGTGGAGTCAAATTATGACCAAACTGTTCAACTATTGCGACTGAGTGACGCCTTTGACCGACGCGCCTCAAAGTGGCGCATTGAGAAACCCGCGCCTCCTTATTCTTATTTATAGTCACGATTATCAGGTAGTTCAAATACGACGACTACTACTACTAATAATACCAATAATAATAATAATAATAATATCAACAATACATTTCTATATTCAAACCCCCATGTTAATGTTAGCCAGCATGCGTCATGCTTCTCATGTACTGTAATATTTGGGCCTATTCCCTACTTTCTTAATTTAAAAATAGATGGTCGCCTCTAACCAAAGGTAAACAGTTATTAATTATATTCCCATATAATTATTAATGAACAATTTCTGATAAATAACGAGAAGTATATCATCATAATAATACAATTATTATAGTATTGTGCGCCGTGTTTAAACTTTAGGGCCAAATTAAAGATATGGATTCATATTTCCACTGAGCTATGGGTCGGCGGAGTCATTTATGTTGTAATTTTTATTTTTATTGTATTCAGGTGACTCTCTACAATGGAGACCTGAACAGTTATTAACTAACTTTTCACTTCTAAACTCATGAAACACAATGCATGAATCACTATAAAGTCATCTGTTTGGAGTTTGAACAGATGAACATAATATATAAATATAGGAGTTTATCATGATAAACTCTCTACTATCTTTACTGACAGGGCGAAGGAGCCGCGAACCGGACGATGTTTGATAAATAAATGCTATTATATTATTATATATGTAGTCCTATCAATTTTATTTAGCTAGAGGAGATATTAAATATCTTGCTCGACAAACACAGTTTCTATATTTATTTTTGCATAATTTGCACAAGGAAACATTTGATAATAAAATGTAATCAGTTAATAATCATTAAATTAATAAGCCGATTAATAAGCCTAATTAATAAGACAAACAATTATTTTTCGAAGATAATGCTGCTAAAATGACATTCTGTTGTGTTTTATTGTGTGCATTTATTGTGTTTATATGGTGCAGATATATTTGGTTTGTTGAATTGTATTTACCACTATTAGGCCACTAAAGTAGATGATTGTAATTAAGTAATTAATTTGACTTTCATGTTATATTTTACACACTATACCAGACAGAAAGCGTATAGGCCTATATTTTAAAACTTGTCATGTAACTATTAAAGTAAGATATGTTTATTTGTTAAATCTTGTCATTTTAACTATTAAAGTAGGATATGTTATGTGTTAAAGCCTGTAATTTTAATTATTAAAGAAGGATATGTTTATTTATTTATTGCATCGGCAGTTGTCAGAAGCCTAAAAGTTAAAGTTTGGAATAAAAAAAAAAAAGAATCAAAACAACTTAGTAGATTTATTTCCGTTGCGGACTCTGAATAGGCTGAAATATAATGATATTATAATTGATTTTAGAAGGACAAGGATGCAATATTAATCAAATTAAAAGGTTAATCGTTTGCCTGAAATGGAGCAGCCGGAAAATATTCATATTTAAACATATATATATATATAATTTTATATTCTTGTTCTTGTTCTTGTTCTTGTTCTTCTTCTTCTTCTTCTTCTTCTTCTTCTTCTTCTTCTTCTTCTTCTTCTTCTTATTATTATTATATAAATATAATGTTTTAAATATTGATATTCTAAAATAATATCTGTATTGAATATCTGTATTTAATAAGGTTATAATATTTTTTGTACAATAAAGTTATTATTATAATAAATATGTGTAGTAGCCTAATAATAACAATCAATTGACCTGTTAATAATAATAACAATAAAAAATATAATTATTAATAATACAAATCTATTAGAATTTCAATATAATCCATTGCTGGATTTTTACTGTGACATATTTATGTTAAATATATCGGCCTACTATAGTAATCTATAATGTAAAATATAAACCGAAACAAAAATAACATCATTTGCTATGATTTGCTTCTACGTGTGGACTTGTGTGGTTTGGTTGTGTGTCTGTGTGTGTGTTTGCAATGAGGAATAATTTCGTGCAAGTGATTCATATTGAGTGTAAAATACACATAGGTTTAGAATTAATACATTTGTCTTCTGTGTTATTTTCCTTTCCTCCCTCCCTCCTCCACCCCCCGCTCCCTCACTTCCTTCCTCCCTCCATTCCTTCCCTCCCTCCTCAGCTCTTCCTCTCTTGGCATGGACAAGACCCTCCTGACCGCCACCCCCAGCGACAACGCCATGACATCCCCGACAGGAGCCTACCACCAGCCTCCTCCTCCGCTGTCGCCACCCCCGAGACCCACCCACGCCCACCTCCACTCCTCGTCCTCTTCTCTCTCCTCGTCGTCCTCCTCCTCCTCCTCCTCCTCCTGCTCCTTGGGCATGAAGCCCAACCAGGTGGGGCAGGTGATCCTGTACGGCGTGCCGATTGTGTCCCTGGTCATCGACAGCACCGAGCGTCTCTGCCTGGCCCAGATCTCCAACACGCTGCTCAAGAACTACAGCTACAATGAGATTCACAACCGCCGTGTGGCGCTGGGCATCACGTGCGTCCAGTGTACCCCCGTGCAGCTGGAGATCCTGCGCCGCGCGGGTGCCATGCCCATCTCCTCACGCCGCTGCGGCATGATCACCAAGCGGGAGGCCGAGCGGCTCTGCAAGTCCTTCCTGGGCGAGAACGCTCCGCCCAAGTTGCCCGACAACTTTGCCTTCGACGTGTCGCACGAGTGCGCCTGGGGTTGCCGTGGCAACTTTGTGCCGGCACGCTACAACAGCTCGCGGGCCAAGTGCATCAAGTGCTCCTACTGCAGCATGTACTTCTCGCCCAACAAGTTCATCTTCCACTCCCACCGCACGCCCGACGCCAAGTACACCCAGCCCGATGCTGCCAACTTCAACTCCTGGCGCCGCCACCTGAAGCTGTGGGAGAAGACCCCCCCGGACCACCTGGTGTTCGCCTGGGAAGACGTCAAGGCCATGTTCAACGGGGGCAGCCGCAAACGGGCGCTGCCCTCCCCCTCCCACTCCCACGGGGGAAAGGGCCTCCCCCACATGATGACCTCCGACCTCTTGGGAGCAGCGCAGAAGCGAGGCCGCTACGATGAGGAGGAAGAGGAGCTGGAGGGGGGAGGAGGAGGAGGAGGTGCAAAGAGGAGTTACCCTCTCATACCCGTCCCCAGCAAGAGCTTCGGGGTGCTACAGAAGTTCCCCCCTGCCTCCCTCTTCCCCTCCCCCTACTCCTTTCCCCCCTTCCCCCCCTTCGCCTCCCATAAGAAGGACGAGAGTGAGGGGGCTAAGGGGGTGGGGCTGTCGGGCTTCCTGTGGCCGGGCAGGAAAGACTTCTACGCCCCTCCCTTCTGCATGTTCTGGCCCCCACGCGCCACGCCCACCTACTTGCAGCCCCCCGCCCCCTCCCCCCTCTCCTCCTTCCTGGACTTGCCCGACCCCGATGACCCCGCCTCCACGGTAACGTCTCTCGGCGGCTCCGCCCGCTCTGGTCTCTTTGACCCCCCGGAGTGCCCACCCCCTCCCCCCTTGACCTCGGAGAGCTGGCTCAAGCTGCTGGACACGCCCCCCCTCCAGACCAGAAAGTCGTACGGCTCCGCCTTCCGGCCCGTCGTCAAGGAGGCCGTCGCCAAGCTCCAGGTCAACAGGGGAGGCAGGGTCGCCGTGCCGCTGGAAGAGGAGGAGGAGGAGGAGGAGGAGTTTAGCGTGAGCGAGCAGCCCCGGCCGCGTCTGTCACCCAGCAGCTGTAGCTACGCTAGCGAGAGCGGCGGAGAAGACGGGGGAAGTGGGGGAGGAGGAGAGAGCGAGGAGGACGGCGAGGTGGACGTTGAGTCCTCCAAGCAGGACGAGGAGGCGGAGGAGCAGGTGGAGGAGGGGAGCGTGTCCGCTCGGCCTGCCCACCCCAACTCCTCCCTGTACCTGTCTGCTCCTGGTGAGGGAGGCGCCATGAAGGAGAGGGGAGGCACCTCCTCCCCAGCTCCCCCCTCTCCCTCCTCCCCCCACAGCCTCCCCTCCCCCTCCCCCCAACCACCCCTACATCAGGACAGCTCCCCCTACCAGGAGGTGAGTGTGCGGGTCCAATCTGAGTGTTTATTTACCATGCCAATGCATTTAGATTGAGGAGAGAGAGAGAGAGAGAGAGAGAGAGAGAGAGAGAGAGAATAGAAAAACAAACCTAAATTCCTCCAGTTTTCGCTACGGCGATACTTGCTTTAACAGTACTACTATACATATGATACTACGATATGATATTACAATCTAACAGGAGAATATGCTGTCATATATTATGTGATACTTCCTCTAGAATATAATATCATATACTACATAAAACTTGCTCTAGAATACGCTGTCATATACTACATGATACTTGCTCTAGAATATGCTGTCATCCACTAGGTGATACTTGCTCTGGAATATACTGTGATATACGAGGGGATACTTGCTCTAGAATACACTGCGATATACGAGGGGATACTTGCTCTAACAGGACGTGTGTTTCCCGAAGGTTTCTAAGAGCAGGGGTGAAGGACTCCCACCCTACGCTGCAGACCACTCGTCCTCCCTCAGCGGTGAGACACACAGTATGCATCGCCATTATATAGATAGTATAACACAGTAGTACACCCTTAACATGTATCATATACTCATTATATAGATAGTATAACACAGTAGTACACCCTTAACATGTATCATATACTCATTATATAGATAGTATAACACAGTAGTACACCCTTAACATGTATCATATACTCATTATATAGATAGTATAACACAGTAGTACACCCTTAACATGTATCATATACTCATTGTATAGATTGTGCAACACAGTAATACATCCTCAATATGTATTAGATACTCATTGAATGGACACTCCAGATACATACATCAAGTCAATATTTTATATATATAATACATTAACAATTATTAACTTCATTTTTTATTTAAGGTAAATATTTAGTCTTGACTGGAAGCCAGCAACATCAACTTCTAATTAGTTTTAAGTGGATTTCTATGTTCATTTTACAAAACTTAATGAAATAGGTATAATAAGTGTTTCTTCCTGTCCGTGCATGGTGAGGCATCGTCCATGCATGCTCACGTGCACACACACACACACACACACACACACAAACACGCACACCAATTAGCCTTACTGAATCTCTCTCTTTCCCTCTGTCTCTGTCTCTCTCTCTTACTCACTCTATCCAGAAGAGAGAGAGAGTGAGTTCTTCGTAGCAGAGAACAACCCCTCAGCCCCAGACTATTGGAGAGAGAGTTCTGGTAAGACCTGTCTGTCTGTCTGTCTGTCTGTCTGTCTCTCTCTGTCTGTTTGCCTGTTTGTCTTTAAAAGCATCACTAGGCTTTGCCACTAGGAACCTACAGACTACGTCACTTCCTTTAAAATAATAATTCAGTTCTAAATGACTTATCCTTCATGTTCTCCCAGTTCCAGCAGAGAGAAGGGCGGTGTTATCTTTGTGTTAATATAACACACATGCAGAGTTCGAAGATTTTGTGAGAAAACATCTCCTCACCTTGCTAAAAGCAGAAGAGGAGAGTGAGGAGGAGAGAGGAGGAGAACGATAAGTAGAGAGAAGAGAGGAGGAGAGAGAAGAGAGAAGGGGGGGGGAGAGGAGGAAAGATGAGAAGAAAAAGGAGAGAGGAGGAGATAGGAGAGAGAAGGAGGAGAGATGAGGAAAGATTAGAAGAAAGGAGAATGGATGAAAGAGCAGGAGAGAGGAGGACAGAGAAGGAGGAGAGGAGAGAGGAGAGGAGAGAGGAGGAAAGATTAGAAGAAAGCGGAGAGAGGAGGAGGAGAGAGATGGAGAGAGAAGAGAAGAAGAGATAGTGGTGGTGGCGTGTGTGTCCTGGGGTTCACCAGGGCATACTGCTGGCACCGGGCCACTCTAGTTCACCATCAGCTCCCAGATAAGCAGCCACGCTGCAATCTCCAGCCAGACCCATATCACCGCCGACATAATTGGCTTTTTTCTTCATTGGCGCCGAAACGCCTTCCTATTTGAGAAAGATCGCAGCTTATTGCCTTTTTATATCTGTCAGGAAGACATTAAAAGTGCTTTATGACATCTGTGCCGACATTTGTGTCTCCCCTGCCCCCTCCCCGCGCTCCCGTACACACGGCCCGTAATGATCCTGGTGCATAATGTATAATGTATTTCCAAAACTTACACGGAACAAATTAAATGAGACCACCTTGGCTGTGATTGCCAAACGGGTCCCTGGGCGCCCGTAGCCCGACGTGATTAGAGCTCTGACTCCAGCGCTGTCTTTAAACTCTCCTCTGTTTCTAGGGAGAAACATAATCTCATTTTCCATTTATGTAATGCAAACCGCTTGGCGTTGACTATTCACGGTTAATTGACTGTCAAACGAGGTTGTTATCCCCAGGCCTTGTCTGCAAATGTGCTTGTCAAATGAGACAGAGGAGAGGAGCTCTCTCTCTCTCCCTCTCTCTCCCTCTCTCTACCCCCACCTCTCTCTCTCTCTCTCTCTCTCTACCCCCACCTCTCACTCTCTCTCTCTCTCTCTCTCTTTCTCTCTCTCTCTCTCTCTCTCTCTCTCTCTCTCTCTCTCTCTCTCTCTCTCTCTACCCCCACCTCTCTCTCTCTCTCTCTCTCTCTCTCTCTCTCTCTCTCTCTCTCTCTCTCTCTCTCTCTCTCTTACTCTATCTCTTTCTACCCTTCCTCTCTCTATATACCCCTCTCTCTCTCTCTCACTCTCTCCCTCTCTCTTTCTCTCTCTCTGTATCCCGTACTCTCTCCCTCCATGTCTCCCCCCCCCCCCACCCCCACCCCATCCTCTCTATCTCCCCTCCCCCCGCTCTCTGGTCTAAATCAGACAAGGTGTAGTGGGCTGCTGGGAGAGGAGGAGGAGGAGGAGGAGGACAGATTAAACATATCGAGGGGGGCCTCTTCGCTTCATTGATGCCATTCCATTCCTCATTGTCACAATTGAGGTGGAAGCATAAACAGTTTAGAACCCGGTACACTGTTTGTTATGAAGCAAAGATAGACACACACACACACACACACACACACACACACACTCGTATGAATATCATTTTACATACTGAAGGCCATTTTGCTGGTCTTACATTCAGATTCAGAGAAATATACCTCTACGCTTTATGGCATTAAAGATAATAGACCTCATGACTCAAATCTGTATTTCCGTATGTCCGTCTATTCATGTCTGTCTGTCTGTTTATCTATTCCTATGTCTGTCTGTCTACCTTTCCGTCTGTCTGTCTGTCTGTCTACCTTTCCGTCTGTTTGCCTGTCTATTCACATGTCTGTCTAGTCTGTGCTGTCATTATTCCACTAGTCCAGTTAACCTACTTAATTACCATAAAGAGGAGAAGTTAAAGTCGAGGGACACAGAGGACACCGAAACCAGAGCTCGAAGAGAGTCCTTGGTGGTACGCTGACATCTAGTGGCAGAGGGGGGAGGTGAACAGATATTGAGACATCAACATCGTGCCCTCCCTACTGAGCCGCACAGGGAATCGAACCCGTAACAGTGCAGCGTTAGTGCCTTGCTCCAACAGCAACCCGCAGTGTGTGAAGCCATTTATGAAAATGTTTGTTTTTTTTGTGTGTTTCCAGGTGAGCCACAGCAGGGTGCGCTCTCCCCGAACCCGCTGAAGAAGGACGTTGCTAACATGGAGAAAGGTGAACTACCTCTCACGTCAGCTAACCTCTAGCGTTAGTTTAACTCGAACCTTGGAACCAGCGGTGCTACTATGTTATAGCATTACATCTGGGTGGAGGGGACACAGAGCCTGGGCCGGAAACCAGAAACTGCAAAGGGCGGAGTTACGGCCAGATCCTTATACCCCTGCCTCCAGCAACAGGATTGGTCGAAAAAACAAATATGCAGCAAAATGAAGTGAAATGCCCCCTTCATCCAGATTTGAGCTTATCTGTGAGACTAGTATCACGCTAGTCTTAGTTGAAGTCTACCTCTAGTCTAACTCTAGCGTTAGCCTAATGCTCACATTAGTTTCACTCTAGCATTAGTTGACTCATTTAAACTGCCATTATTTGAGAAAGGATGAACTATGTCTGTAATTTGCAAAGTAAAGAACACTTCCTCCTCTCTGCTCCTCCTCTCTCCTCCTCCCCACCAGAGGAGCTACAGAAGGTTCTCCTGGAGCAGATTGACTTCAGGAGGAGACTTGAGCAGGAGTTCCACGCTCTGAAGGGAAACTCCCCGTTTCCTGTTTTCCGTAAATACACTTCCTGTCTTTCTCTTCATTCATAATTCCTTTGTCTTTATTGTCTGTATGTCTTTCTAACCATTCGTAAAATGTTCCCTATTTGCGCTCCAGATAATTTTCAAGACCAAATGAAAAGAGAGTTGGCTTACAGAGAAGAAATGGTTCAACAGCTACAGATGGTAGGAACTAAATCAATCAACTAATTGATTGATTAATAGTGCAACTAATTAATCAACGAATTAACCGCAAATTAGTATATTAGTACAATATTTAGTATAAAAGCTCTTTTATTGTTTTCCAGATGCCGTATGCAAACATTTTGAGGAAGGAGAAAATCAGCTCGCACCTCAACAAGTAAGTACTTTCTTTTCATTTCACTGCATATCCTGTATGTGTATGTAATGATTAAACATCTTGAATACTGTAGCGCTGGATTTGAATGGCTTTTTAACTGAACCTCAGCTGAGCTGAAGAAGGGAAAATACCTCCTGTTATAATCTACAGGTGTAACCCAACCCTGAACATGAATTAAATATTCCTCCATGTTCTTTCTTTTGCTGTCTTTCCAGGTGAACACTCCTCCAAATCTGGCAAAAAGACAAATAGGAAACAGAATTTCCGTTGGCTGCAGTGACTGCAGTGAGCGGAGAACCAAAATAAACACAGGATTATAAACTGTAAATACATAAATATATTTCCAAATACAAAAAAGTACGATATTGATGCGTTCTGGATACTTCCGAGCAGGCGTGACATCATCTCTTTACTGTGTCATTTTTAGAAATCCTACCTCAGACCAAGAGCCTCGAGCTAACGAGCTCGCCTCAAGCTAGAGAGTTCAACTCTAGGCTAGCCTTGAGCGGAAAAGCTCAACTCTAGCCTTGAGCTAGCGAGCTAAATAATGTTAGCCTCAGGCTAGTGAACTAAATCCGAGGTTAGCTTTTAGCTAATGAGCTAAATGTTAACCTCAAGCTAACTTGTTCAATGATGTGCTAGTCCCAAGCTAATGAGACAAACACTACAAATGCTATGGTAGCCAAAAGATAGCAAGCTAAATGCTAGGGTAGCCTCAAGCTTGGTAGGGTTGTTGACTCCACAACTTTACAGGAAAACAAAATGACAGGAAGAGGGATGTGATCCAACTCCAACTCCAATGAACGGAAAATGAAGTAAATCACAGAAGATAACAAACGTCAAGTTGAAAGGACCAGTGTAACTCGTCGCCCTAACTCCAGACTCTCAACCACAGTATTATATAAACTATTGGAATACTAAACGCATCAATAGCTGAATCTGGGCCCAGCTGCCACAGCCAAAACAAACTAAGCCTGCAAAAAAAACCAATTCCCTGTAAATATTATACTGGTCAGAACAAGTTGTGTTTGTGATCGACTACGGACTGGGTTCTCACGACTCCAATCTGCTGCATTCCATTTACCTTGGCAGTCGGAGCTAGGAATGACGTCTACACCCGAGTTGACTGATATAATGAGACACAAATAGACCGAACTGCGAAAAAAAACAGTATATTACTACAGCTTTCACTATTGTTGATGCGCAGAGCAGCCATCTTGGATTTCGAAGTTGTGAGATTCTTCTGACTTTCCGAGTCGGATAATCGACGTCAGTGGCCGTTCCAGTTCCAATTTCTCACTGGGAACTCGGAAAATCTGACTTCTGAGCAGAAATGGAACGCAGCTATAAATACGAAGATGGACTCTTTGGTCTCTGGTTTGGCATTGCTTCCTGCACATTTTGTACAGCACCCAACGGATGGTTTTAGCTTCCAATTGGGGGGCTCAAATGGAACAATATTAATTGTGATGTTTGACTTATTCCTTATACATAAATATGTAAATATGACGACTGTACAGGAATTCATACGTGAAGATGTTACTGGTGTACACTCTTTATGTTTGTATGTTTATTTGAGAATAAAGTTTAATATGTTATTTATTTATTTATTACCATGTAAAAATATATTATAAAGGATGCATGGTAGTGGTTGTGGTAATGTGTTGTCATGATGGAGGGAGAGCCTTATGTGATGATGTCATAACGACGATAGGGGCTTATGTGATGATGTTATGAAGGAGGTGTGGGGGGGGTGTGGCTTATGTGAACATACCATAAAGGAGGGCGGGACTAATGGGATTATGTCCTAATGAGAGGGCAGGGCTTATGTGGTTATTATGGTGAAGATGTCATAGTGAGAGGGAACACCACGCTCCTTGTGGATAAGAGTGAATACATGAATATTGTTAACACTATAAACTGTTCTAACCCCAACGCAAATGTACTTAAATGTACTTTCTCAACTATTTATGTGGATAAATAAAGTCTATATACAATTGGAGTTTGAACAGCATTCATTCAGTCAGCGCAAGAAATATGTTGGTGTTTTAATGTCGAAGAAAGAGAAAGAAAGAAAGAGAAGGAAAGAAAGAAAGAAAGAAAAACACATCTTGCTGATAGCTGCAGTCGTTCTCTGCACCAGCAAGGTGTTAGCCGCCATCCAGACCGCCGACACCTAGCTTCCTCCTCCTCCTCTTTGTCCTTGTCGTCCTTCTACTCCTCCTTCCCCTCACCAAAGATGAAGTCTTATGGTCAAATTTGACTTCTGTTTTACTGGGTGTAGAGACCTGGGATGTAGAGACCTGGGGGGTAGAGACCCAAGGATATAGACCCGGGGGGTAGAGACCAGGGGTGCAGAGACCAGCGGTGCAGAGAGCTGGGGGTAGAGACCCAGGGGTGTTCTTATAGAGATGTTATGATTATGTTATATTTGTTCTTATGAACATTCATGTCATTGATATTGGTCATCAATACGGCATTTGTCCGTATCCTGCGGTTTCTTACACATACATGTTGTTCTACGTGATGTCTGAATAAATTCTATGTCTGTCTGTCTATCTGTCTGTCTGTCTGTCTGTCTGTCTGTCTGTCTGTGGGCTATGTGAGTGTGAACATTAATGAGCAGGGTGTTCACACAGTTCGACCCATGATGTTTTGTCCTGCGGAATTCATGTTCTCCAAGTTGTTTTATTTATCCGATCTGTTGCTTCATTGATAATCTCTGTATGCTTTGTTAGTCCCTTAAGCCCAGTATTAATACTGGGGTCCATCCTAAATGCAGCGCAGCGAGAGAGGAATCTGCTGGGATTACAATGTTTATCAGGGTTTGATCCACGATTGCAGTTGATCTGGGGGACTGAAGGGGGGTCATACACCACCAACCTTCTGTACTTCACAGGTCAGGGCTCAATTCTGGCTTTATGCTGTTTGTTGGAGAGGACTGAGGCACTGTGGTAAACAATACACAATTTAAATCGACAGTTTGTATATTTCTTTCCACAGAATAAATTGTATTAATTTCTTTCATCTATCTTTCACTCTTTCAATTTCAATGGGACAATTGTGGCTCCTTTTCAAAGGCTAGAGCATATCTAAGATATGTTTTGCAGCCAAGTACCCCTTTCACCAGCACTTCAATAAATGTAAATATATGTTTGTGTGTATGTTATTTGGTGTTAACATAAGCATTAAATGGGGAGTATTTTATTAAGGTGACATTGATTGTTCATAACCAAGTACCCCCTGCAATCCTTCAATGTACACCGAGGGGTGCATGTATCCCCATTTGAGAAAACGCTGCTCTAGCCCACCTGTGTTGCCCACCTGTGGAGCGCACCTGTGTTGCCCACCTGTGGAAGCGCACCTGTGTTGCCCACCTGTGGAGCGCACCTGTGTTGCCCACCTGTGTTGCCCACCTGTGTAGCGCACCTGTGTTGCCCACCTGTGGAGCGCACCTGTGTTGCCCACCTGTGGAGCGCACCTGCAGGCTGGAGGCACCAGGCCACCAGCGAAAACTTCAAATGGATGACAATGATGAAACCATTTCTAAAGCATTTCTAAAGTGTCTACAACAAAACGCAGAACCAACATGAAGCTAACACTTATTTTGCCTATTTACACCAATATTTCAAGAGATGAAGTAGTCACACATTTGTAATGACACACAACAAAAGTTAAACAGAGTTAGGAAAGAAGTTTTAGTCGACTCTAGAAATGAAATGAATTATTCCTTCAACTAAACTGTTGTATATGAGGCAGACAGAGTAATAATACAAGTATTATAATAATACCTTGTGAACGACAACATTGTGTTTTGGGGGTCAAATAGCAGGAGAAAGCAGTGTATTTTAGACTAACATGTAAAGAGGATTAATTTTTAAATGCCAACATTTAGCATGCATAATACATTCCTCTGTTTTAAGCCTAAATACCCCAAAAAGAGCCCTAAAGCAATCCATCTGTTAGTTGTTATTGGGATGGGATGAATATGTTGGTTTTTTTACTAATGAATGATTAAGAACCCTCTTAGTTTGTCAAATTCACACGGACAAAAACCATGAGAGACATTGCTAAAAATATGTTTTCCAGATGTTCCAAAAACACACACAGATGATGACAGGCCTACCATGAAACACACACACACATACACACAGATGACAGGCCTACCATGAAACACACAGATGAGGACAGGCCTATCATGAAACACACAGATGATGACAGGCCTACCATGAAACACACAGATGAGGACAGGCCTACCATGAAACACACACAGATGATGACAGGCCTACCATGAAACACACAGATGAGGACAGGCCTACCATGAAACACACAGATGACAGGCCTACCATGAAACACACAGATGATGACAGGCCTACCATGAAACACACAGATGAGGACAGGCCTACCATGAAACACACACAGATGATGACAGGCCTACCATGAAACACACAGATGAGGACAGGCCTACCATGAAACACACAGATGAGGACAGGCCTACCATGAAACACACACAGATGATGACAGGCCTACCATGAAACACACAGATGATGACAGGCCTACCATGAAACACACAGATGATGACAGGCCTACCATGAAACACACAGACAATGACAATCTTGTGACATGGCAGATGAAAAGAAGTAGCAATATATATTTATACAGTGTATATATATATTGTGCTGCCTTTGCAGTTCATTTAGTAATTGAAATAATTGCAATAAGTAAATAAGTATAATAATAATAATAATAATAATAATAGAGCATCATAAGTTAATAGGTTAAAAAGTATTAACTTTAATATTTAACTATTTAACTTTATTTAACTTTAGTATTGTTAAAAACAATTGATTGATCTGCACTGGTTCATATTGTGTGCTGCCATCTACTGGTCAGGAGGAATCAGACAAGCAAGTGACAGTGTGGGTTTATATTGCTGACACATTTATTTTGGACATGCTTCTGCCTTGGAGACTATTTGACTATTTGTCTGTTCCTGAACACATGTATGACTATAGTGCGCTAAAAACGTTTCTATTGTTTGGATACAACATGTGCTCTGCTAGCTAGCATTAGCAGCAGTAGCTAGCTTTGTTTGCTAATTGCCTTTGTGACTTGTAGCTGTTGTGGTTGAATTGTCATGCGGTGCAGTTGTTACTTGATGCTTTGTATAATATAATAGTACACAAGAACAAGAAAAGTCAAGTATTGTGTTTATTGGAGAACATTCGTATGTTAGCTGGCTGTCTAGCTGCAAGGGCAGTACATATATATATATATATATATTGTGGCAGCAAGGCCTTGCGAGACATTGTAGTGGGTGGAATGGTTGGAATAAAGCAGACAGAAACCAAGGTTACAGTTTAACAAACTCAGAATTTATTCCCACACAGGGAAAGGGGAGGGGAACAGAAAGGCAACTTAAATCATCCCCTAGTCCGTACACAAGGCCATGCTTGCCCGCTCCTAAATAACATCCAAAATACAGTTTCCAATCATCAACAGGGTGGCCAGAGGCCGCTTACCCTGAGACTGGCCCAGTGGGGGAAAAATTATTTGTCATTATTTATTGATAATGAATGATAATTCACAGTAGACAGCAGAGTAGTATCTACAAATAATAGCAGTAGTGGTGTTTCTCTCTCTCATACAGACTGATAGTCTCTCTCCCACTCCGTGTATCTGTGGTTGAGCGTCTTGGCCGAGGGCTTGGTGTGGGTCATGACCTCTAGGAAGTCTTCCGTTGTCACGGTTTCCAGGTGAATGACGGGCGGGTGACAGTTTTCTGAGGGTAGAGTAGGGATTGGTTAAGGAGATTGTTAGGGGTGACAGGACACCTGGCTCTGTTTACACGATTTAGATTCTCCAATCGTTATTAAATCTAGATTGTTGGAGAGTGTGTGTGGTTGGTGGCTGGCTTAAGCCTGTGATGCATTGACTAATCAATGCCCACAGCCAACCACCCATCACCACACACACTCAGGGAATGCTAACATTCAACTGTCTGTCCTTTGGAGGAGCCTTAAAGTGTGTGTAGCAGTGGCATTGCTAATTGTAGTGATTCAATTAACGTGCTTTTCGTGTAAAGGCAGAACGATCACAGATGTAATCTAGATAGAAATGCATGCATATCGCAGGTAAAACAAAGGAAATTCGATATGTTGTTGCCATGTTTATTGTTCTTGTCTTTCCGTCTTATGTCTGTGTTTGAGGTTATTGCTTTTTTGGTTTTGTGTATTGTCTCTCCAAATCCTCAGCCAGATGTTTACAAATGTCGCTGGTGTGATTTTGCGTCTCCAAACTTCGCCCCCCAAACCCTGAGTGAAATCAGGAAATCCCTCCAGTCAGGATGCAGGGAAAGGAACCAGCTGAGCATCATATGCAAGACGACCAGTGGCTTGTGTCATCTTGAGCCATGTGTGTGATGAGATCATTATTAAGTCGTGGCTTCCACATTCTGTCTAGGCGAGGATCTATCGAGCTAGCTTTCAGCCTGTCTCCCTGCCTGTCTGTCTGCCTGCCTGTCTGTCTGCCTGCCTGCCTGTCTGTATGTCTGACCTGATGTCTCTAGATTGTGGAGGACCTTGCGGACGGGTCTCATGGCCACCTCCTTACACACCAGCCTGAGGTCAGACCCAGAGTAGCCTGCAGCCTCCTGGAACACACACACGCACACACACACACACATACACATATATAAATTAATACACACACAATATCGTAGTATTGCAGTAGTATTTTAGTATGCTTATTATAGAAATAATAAACCTTGGCCAGTGTGTTGTAGTCCAGTTGAGTTCTTAGGTCCACCTCCCCGGGGCAGCTAAGTGGAGGGAGCCAATGGGAGATCATTGCCTGGCGGGCGGGCTCTGAGGGTAGACCAATCAGAATCCTCTTCTCCAGCCGCCTCAGCATCGCTTGGTCCAACTCCCTGACAACACACACACACACACACACACACACACACACACACACACACACACACACACACACACACACACACACACACACACACACACACACACACACACACACACACACACACACACACACACACACACACAAACCTCACTGGTGTGATCATTGCTAACTTGCTCCAGTGCAGAGTTGAGCATCACACAGAAAGAAACTGCATGTTTGTTGAGTTGCACAAGTTCAAGTCATTATTTGATTTGATAGGAATCGGAATCAGGACAGAAACAAAAAGATTTCTATAACCATCCCTGTGCATGTGTGTGTGTGTGTTACATGTGTGTATTGTGTGTATTGTGTGTCACCAGGGCAGGTTAGAAGCAGCCAGTATGAACACCAGGTCGTCTGAACTGGCCAGTCCGTCCATCTGGATCAACAACTCAGTCTTCATCCTCCGACTCCCCTCATGATCCCCCCTCAAACACAAACACATAGACATTTATTATATGCGCTCATCATGTAAAAACTGTATGCACGCACTATAAACACTTATACACACACACACACACATATACCTAAACACACATGTATGCACACACATTAACCACCCAGCTCAAACTATTTGCACATGGTGTGCTTTAATATTGTATTTATTTAGCGAGTCGTATGCTGCAAAGGATCGTTTGTCAGGAGCAGGGTGGGATTTGAACCCCGGTCTCTGGATTCACAGTACGATGCTCAATAATTGAGAAACCAAAGGCACAGGGTGTTCCTAACATCGCTATTCTTCATTCTGGCAAAGCTGGGTTTGGATGGCGATTCTGCAGACCATAGGTTTCGCCGTCACTTTTGATGGGCGGGCGTTTCATCTCACACATTTTTTTATCTTGCTCGGATTGGCGCTTACATCCTTTTCGCAGGGAATTCCAAATGTAATTTTTTTTGTTAAATGATTTTGTTAACGCATGCTTTAATGAAGTCAGGAGACATTGTTATTTGATCACCCAGACCGGTGTGGTCCTTTAAGGGGCTACTGACCCAAGGCCGCCTCCTCTCTGTCCCATCACAGACTCCAGTTCATCCAGGAAGATGGTGGATGGGGCGTGGTACTTGGCCAGCTCAAATAATACCTAGAGACAGGTATTATTCATGTTATTATCATTATTATTATTACTATTATTATGGTTGCAAGGTAGGCGTTATTGTACAATTACTGAACTTATTCCGCTCCAGTTAAAGGTACTATAAGTAAGAATCAGTGCATTCTGAGCTCTGTGGCTTGAGACAATAACCATCAGAAACTAATGTTAGTTCTAATCATTTAAAAAAGCTATGAAATATCAATTCTTTTAAATTATCCACGCTTGTCACTTCGACCCGACTGAAATATAAGAGAAATCAGCCCAAAAGCTGTTCTACACAACAGAGAGAGTCGGGGAAGCTCTCATGTTTTAACTTCAACCACAACCTGCTCACAAACTGGTAATTAAATTACCAGTTACCAGTTACCAGTAGCACAAATGGCTTTAAATTTTAAAGACATTTGTGCATGTAAAATCCTACATTTAGTCCCTGAATGGATGAATTATTTTTACATACAGGACCTTTAACACACAAGTCACAAGTCAATTCCAAAAAGGCAAAAATATTTCAGAAATCTGTTCAGAAATTATGAAACATTTTATTACATTTTATTAAATACAATTATACAAAAAAGATAGTTTGTTAGTATGTCTTCAACATGATAAAAGCGTCTGCCAAATGCCCTAAATGTAAATTTTAAACATAGTAGTCTTTAGTCTTTTGTCATTGTTACTCAAATAATAGCATAATACAGAAAACACTGGTGCAAAATCCAGTTCTTTCCTGCCGCCACCAACCAATTTGTGAGCATTCTACTCTGCTCAACTCAGGTCCTGTTTTTTCATGACATCAAAGTGCTGCCGTGACAAATGATGATCCTCACGCACCCGTATGAGTTTCTCTGAGTCTCCTCTCCACTTGCTGACTATGGTGGAGGCAGAGATGTTGAAGAAGGTGGTGCCGCACTCTGTAGCCACCGCCTTTGCTAGCAGAGTCTTACCTGTACCTGGGGGTGGCATAGAGCAGAGGGAGGAGGGAGAGAGGGAGACCGAGAGCAAAATCTGCATATTCCATCTCCAGAGGCATGCCGAGTGATGAAACTGGTGGGTTAGCTCTTGTAGAATGTTCCTGTACAGATGATAAGGCAGCTGCTAGGTAGCAGGTGAATAGTACAGGTGAGAGACCATCTCCTTGTGGTGAACCGATAGATGTCTCAAATTCAGCTGAGTATACTGTTTTGACACGTGCTTTTAGCTTTGTTTCTGCCAATTAGTCTTACTATTCACAGTTCATCTTCATCACAGCCTGCCTGGTGTAAAACACTGAGGATCTTTGATGTCTCTGCCCATCTTGTGAAAGTCCCAGTGTTTAGACATAACTACTGAAACAAGCATACATTGAGCCCATACAGTGTGTCATGTACAGTGTTTATATGTAATGTAAACTTCTTCCAGGCGATTCTCTGGCATACGACGAGATGTGTTTCTGAACGGGGTAAGAGTCTTACCTTTTTTAAACCACTTAATATCCGTCTTTAATCTGTCAGTTGATTCAAATATTTTTGTCATGACTAATCCCATAATTGTCCACGCATTGTTTTTGTTTGAATTTTCCATAAAGGGACATTAAAAATGTATCTATGCTCAAAACACAACACATGGCAAACTCAAGCCCAACAAATAAACTCATTCTACAGGTACATTGGTCAGCTACATTTCCCATTACTGCGGAGTGGATGAAAGATCACTCGCACTTCTAAAGCCCCCCCCCACACACACACACACACACACACCCTGCAACATTGCTATAATGTGAGTGGCCTGGCTCATATTATTATAGACAAGACAAACATTATGTAATCTGACTGTCTGTCTCTCTCTAGTCTTATAATGACTACATGAGGGACTACCATCTGGGACCCCCACCAACATGGCAGACAATGGTACCTCCTATTTATAGCTAACTAGCATCTGTTTACCTCTTCTACCGATGGCTAGTTAGCATCTCTGTTTACCTCATATCTATAGCTAGCTAACCTCTCTGTTGACCTCGTCTACATGTAGCTAGCATCTGTGCTATCTATATTTGTTTGTGTATTTATACGTTTATTGTGTGCGTTTTTGTCTTCAGCCACCCTATCCTAGTGTGGAGCAGGCCCCGCCCCCTCCCCACCATCACCACCACCAGGGGCCTCCATACTACCACCACGCACCTGCAATGCACCACCACCCTGCCTCCTCCTCCTACTCCGCCCACCACCACCAGGGCCCGCCCCTCGTCCCACCGCCACACCATGACACACGCTTCAGAGACAAGCGGCTACCACGCCCCTTCGTCCCGAGCCCGGTGAGCCAGGAGAGACTGGGCTAAGACCAGGAGCCCGGCCGGGTTAACACCATACGTCTCTTTCCATCTGTAACATTAACCCTATTTCTTTCTCTCTCCAACTCTAACCCCATGATATCTAACTCTTAACCTCTATCTCTCACTCTCTTGCTCCCACTCTAATCCTATATCTCCAACTCTAACCCTATGTCTCTTTCCCTCAGCACGACTACGACATGCGTGTGGATGACTTCCTGCGGAGGACACAGGCGGTGGTGAGTAGCCGTCGGCAGCGGTCGGACCGGGCCCCTCGTAGCGGGGGAGGGGAGGGAGGGGCCTCTGCCCCCTCCGCACGCCGTGGTGAACGATCACGTGACAGAGAGCGACCTCGTGAGCGTGAACGTGACAAGGAGCGGGGCGGAGCCAGCAGCCGTTACCGGCGGTAAAATGAAGCATTGTAATGCCGCTAGGCAGCCGATTGGTTGATCTGTTGATCCATCCATGTTGATGGAATTGACTATACAATGTACTATGACAATAATATTGTGTATCATATTAATATTGTGATATTAATATTTATATAGTATTAATACTATGTTAATATCATCATATTAATATAGTATTCGTTTTGTTGGATGTTTTTGTACTCTAGTGAATTATGCCAAGCTTCACGGGCGGCATTTAGTTTACTTTCACCTATCAAAGAGAAACGGCATAAATGTGTTTGAACCCCAACATCTAGTTAAACATGGTAAATTGTATAATAACATGAGAAAAACAACTTGACCTATTCCTATGGGTTTCTCTTTGTGTGCGTGCACATATACAAATATATGACTGAAAACAAATTCAATGAGCAGTTAAAAACAGAATCTGTGCGAGAAGTCAAACAGTTCTTGGAGTCCCAACATCGTCTAACTAGACTGTTCTGAAGACCAACTTTTATTTGTATTTCAACCGTTTCCTCTGCCCACTACTTTCTTTTTTGTTCCTTTTTTCTTTTTTAAGCATTTTTTAAGTTGTCTGGATGTTGTGGAGGAAATCTGAGCCTCATTTTTAGTGTTTTAACTGTCAGAAGGATTTTTGTTAAGTTGTAAAAATGAAGCCGTTGGAATAAAGTTTTTAAAAATCCTGGTGTGTTTTGTCTTCATTTTGTGTGACTTGTCATGGCAATATATCAGAACTGCATGAATATATAGCAATATTGAGCTGGACTTGAGGAAAAGTGTGTAAGAGAGACGGGTATGGGTGGGTGGGTGTGTGTGTGCTTACGTTAACATGCATATACCACTCTCGTATACTCACATGCACTATATTAAACATTGTGAATATATTAGTATATTTAGATGGTGTTTGTGTGTAGATGTGTCACATTGTGAACTTGTACCACACAGAATATATACGCATGCAGTGTTACGCACGTGTTTTAAGTCCACAATATGACTACGTTGTGTTGTACATAACGTATTGCAATTTCCGTTGCTTGTCTTAATGGCAATTAGCCATAAGACACAGAGAGAGAGAGAGAGAGGGGTATACATATAGAGGGAGGGTAGTAAGAGTTGTAAATTAGTTTTGGGTTTTTTCACCACGTGCTTTGGCAATGTAAATGTACGTTTCCCATGCAAATAAAGCTCTTTAAAATAAAATTGAGTTGAGAGAGAGGGGTGGGGGTAGAGAGAGAGGGAGAGGTGGGGGTAGAGAGAGAGAGAGAGGTGGGGGGTAGAGAGCGAGAGAGAGAGGTGGGGGTAGAGAGAGAGAGGTGGGGGTAGAGATATATATATGTGCCGCTCGTCCTCCGGGCTCCAGGTCACGTCATGGTGGAGCTGATGTCTTATCAATCCATGAGAACCGCTCACCAGGTGCGGGAGGCGGTGAGTTCAACACGTTGACGTTTCATTCTTAACTTTAACTTCCCACTGACTCGCTCACGGTGAACAGTGGAGCTCGTAGCGGTGGTCGGGAGCAGGTGGCGAACTGGGAATAGACGGACGACGTAGAAACAAAAGCAGCGAGTTGTGTCTGAGTTGGGGAGGTGGTGGTGGTGGACGTGTTTGTACCACACGGGCCGTTCAGAGTGAAGCTAACCCGCTTAGCCACAGTTAGCGTCTCTTGGTTACCTAGGCAACACACGCACACACACACGTCTCTCTCACACTTGCCAACCTTTTCAGACCTTGAGGTCTCTTTTATTGTGTGTGTGTGTGTGTGTGTCTATAAATATATATATATATATGTATATATATATATATATATATATATATATATTTATATTCTTCTTTGTGTTGACCAGGAGGAGCTGAGAACAAAGACACGGAAGAAGGACCTCCTCATCCTCATACACCACCACCTCCTGGAACACGGGTGTGTGTGTGTGTGTGTGTGTGTGTGTGTGTGTTCATACGTACGTTTTTGTTGTCTTTTTGTTGACAAAAAGAACCAGAGAATCAGGGGGAGTCTTGCTGATGCGCTGGCGGCATCTGAGTGTCCACAGTCAGGTTTCCTTGCGTGTCAACCTACCCCTGGAGAACCAGAGAACCAGGGGGGGGGGGGGGGATTTAGAATTCCAGGGCTATGAGGAGCCCATCAGCGGGCTTAACGTGTCCCACAGACCCCCATGAACCTCCAGCAATACACAACCTCTTTTGACTTTGTTTCCAAGATGACATCAACCAGATCAAGACTATCAACTATCAAGACCTCTCAGATAATCCGGAAATTACTTTGTAATCAATTGTATGTAATATTTTTTTTATTGCAAATTACTTTCTCCATCTCTAGAACCCAGCCTGGGTTTTTAGGGGGTCTGTGGGATGAAGCCAAGCTGCAGACAGGCCCCCCATAGCCCACATTAAAACCTCCTGCTGCTTCTCTGGTTCTCTTGGCTTCTATTTTGAAATACTTTTACTTCCATGTCATTATCCGATGATACCCAGAGCCATCATCACCACCACCATTATTAATATTAGGAATAATCATTTAAAAATACTTAATTATAAGAATATTAAATTTACAAAAGTACACGTTTATTGACAAACTGTACAATGCAGCCACATTAACCCAGAATAAAAAAATAGTTAATTTCTATCCTTTGAACGACATGTCTGTCTACTCAGAACAAGTAGCTAACTGGAGGGATAATCTTGTGGTGGGATCAGCAGGATCTATAATGTGGATGACAGCCACATAACACTAAAGAAGCAGAAGAAGAAGAAGAAGAAGAAAAAGAAGCAGCAGCAATTGGGGCAACCAATGAAATTATTCCAGGGGGTGGTCAAGGCCTTCGTTCTCATCCTAGGAAAAGAAGATTCACTATACAGTATATTACACTGTTTGTGGTGTATGTTGCAGCTACATGGATACAGCGTGGCCCTGGATGAGGAGTGCAACGGTGGTCTCCAGGGGGTGGAGGTGTGTGATAACGTGGACCTAGAGACGGTGATCATGGAGTACCAACATATCACCACGTCAAGTTCAACAAGTACCCCAAAATTACCCAGGAGAGCTGCCCACACTGGTACTACTGGCCGAAAGACTGACTGACTACTGACAACTTGTTGACTGACTGACTGAATGACTGGACTGAACTGGACTGGCTTGGGCTGGCAGCTGATTAAATGAAAGTCTATGTGGTCATTACATGTTGAACTGTTCTCTTTTCAGTGGAATCCAGACTAGTTGGAAGTTGTGGTAAGAAAAGGTATGTTTTTCTTTGTATGGGTATCTGTGTATTTGCTGGTATTTTATTTGTGTCATTGTGTCATTATTATAATTATATCCCTTTATCCATAAGGACCCCCTCATCCACTGTGACGTCCCTCCCTAAAATAAGTCCCCGCTCACCGACAACACTCTGGAGGAACTAAGAAGGCAGAACCAAAAATGGCTGAAACAAGCCTCAGGAATGTATGGGTTTTTTTCCTACAAAAAATGTAGATAAAGAGTTAGGGTTCACCCTAGTTGGTATAAATGTCCTTTGAATATGAACTGTGTGATAACATGTATATGCAGACTACCCTAGACGCATAGAGTGTGTATTTAATGTGTATTTCCTACACCAGGAGAACGGGCTGTCGGATCCTCCGGTGGAGTTTGGTCTCAACGTCTCGTCCATCACTACGAACAGAGCTTCAGGAGAAGGAAGCTCCAGGAAGGTACGTAGGAACATCTAAATAAGAATAGTAGTCTTCATAGGAACATCTAAATAGAATAGTGGTCTTCATAGGAACATCTAAATAGAATAGTGGTGTTCATAGGAACATCTAAATAGAATAGTAGTCTTCATAGGAACATCTAAAATGTAGATGTTCCTATGAACACCACTATTTAGATTCTAAATAGGAGGAACATCTAAATAGTGGTCTTCATAGGAACATCTAAATAGTGGTGTTCATAGGAACATCTAAATAGAATAGTAGTCTTCATAGCAACATCTAAATAGAATAGTAGTCTTCATAGGAACATCTAAAGATAATAGTGGTCTTCATAGCAACATCTAAATAGAATAGTGATCTTCATCGGAACATCTAAATAGAATAGTGGTCTTCACAGGAGCATCTAGAGCATAGCGTGTGGTGTGAGAAGTGAGTGTAGTTCCAGTGTAGTTCCAGTCTTGTGTTCAGCTGACAGACTACAAGGCTGTGTTCCAGGACGCAAGCAGAGGAGGTGCTGCAGACACCGATCACATGGTAAATACAACCAGTTAACCCCTGACCCTGTAAAGCCATGACCCAGTTGACCCTGTTAACCATTGACCCTGTCAAATTATTATTATTATTATTATTATTATTACGACTACTACTACTAGGTTTGTGTTGCAGCAATGATAATAATAATCATAAAAACATAATAAAAACATAAATATAATATGTATTTTTCTGAATAATATTAACAGTAAAAAGTGATTATAATAATAAAGCTTGTGTTGTAGGAGCGCCTGCTGAAACCTCTCGCGTTTAACACAACAAACAGCGAAATGAGAGAACTAGCAGCCATCATCAGCAAGGTAACCACACTCACAGCTAAAGTGAAGAGCTACTCACTTGTATTAATGTAACACCTGAGTAGTCCATTAGGAGGCAGTAAAGAGCTATGTCATTCTATGAATTCACTATCAGGGATGTGATTCTATCAATTTGCCTTTTCTGCCATTTGCTTTTAAAGGTCACTTGTTTGGCCAAATATATTGGTATTTGTGTGTGTGTGTGTGTGTGTGTGTGTGTGTGTGTGTGTGTGTGTGTGTGTGTGTATCTTTAAAGGACATCTATTTGCACAACCCCAATGTGCACTGGGATGACATCATGGGTCTGGAGGACGCCAAACGATTAGTCAAAGAGGCCGTCGTCTATCCAATCAAGGTGAGCCAGGTTACAAAATCAAGTTGGGTCAGGTGACCCAATCAATGTGAGTCAGGTGACCCATCTCCTTTAAAGGACTTAAAGACTTCCTAGAATACGACCACACAGACACACAAATAAATGCTTAAACACATACATACATACGATGTGCGCACATCCACCTGTGTGCATGTGCATTTTTGCATACTGTCACAAGAATTTCACTGTTCAGAATGGCCCTGTGTTATTATGTACATGTGACAATAAAACACTGACACACACACACACATTGAAATGACACCAGATCAGTTTGTGTATTCCTGTGACACATACCCTCCAGATGAGCACAGATGTTCTGCACATGTTCACCATTTTTATGTCCTCCACTATCTCACTCTCTCTCTCTGTCTGTCTCTGTCTCTAGTACCCCGAGCTCTTTACTGGTATCTTGTCTCCATGGAAAGGCTTGCTGCTCTATGGGCCTCCAGGTAAGGCCTGCTATTGGACCATTCATCTGTCACTCAGCCAGCCAGCCAGCTGGTTACGTAACCCGGTAACTACATTCTTATCCCAGGTTATTGATCGTGTACACACAGTAACCTGTGTTCAGGTGAGTGAATTCAGTGATTCTACAGGTTTCCCTCTGCATGGAAACGTACCCTGTCTCTCATCCTGTACCTCTCTTTCTCTCTGTCTCTTTGTCGCTGTTTTCTCTCTGTATCTCTCTCACTCACTGTCTCTCTCTCTCTCTGTCTTTTGCTCTCGTCACCTCTCTGCTCCTCTCCACTTGCTGACTATGGTGGAGGCAGAGATGTTGAAGAAGGTGGTGCCGCACTCTGTAGCCACCGCCTTTGCTAGCAGAGTCTTACCTGTACCTGGGGGTGGCATAGAGCAGAGGGAGGAGGGAGAGAGGGAGACCGAGAGCAAAAGACAGAGAGAGAGAGAGAGACACAGTGAGTGAGAGAGATACAGAGAGAAAACAGAGACAAAGAGACAGAGAGAAAGAGAGGAAACCTGCAGAATGACTGAATTCACTCACCTGAACACAGGTTACTGTGTGTACACGATCAATAACCTGGGATAAGAATGTAGTTACCGGGTTACGTAACCAGCTGGCTGGCTGGCTGAGTGACAGATGAATGGTCCAATAGCAGGCCTTACCTGGAGGCCCGTAGAGCAGCAAGCCTTTCCATGGAGACAAGATACCAGTAAAGAGCTCGGGGTACTAGAGACAGAGACAGACAGAGAGAGAGAGAGAGTGAGATAGTGGAGGACATAAAAATGGTGAACATGTGCAGAACATCTGTGCTCATCTGGAGGGTGTCACAGGAATACACAAACTGATCTGGTGTCATTTCAATTTGTGTGTGTGTGTGTGTGTCAGTGTTGTCACATGTACATAATAACACAGGGCCATTCTGAACAGTGAAATTCTTGTGACAGTATGCAAAAATGCACATGCACACAGGTGGATGTGCGCACATCGTATGTATGTATGTGTTTAAGCATTTATTTGTGTGTCTGTGTGGTCGTATTCTAGGAAGTCTTTAAGTCCTTTAAAGGAGATGGGTCACCTGACTCACATTGATTGGGTCACCTGACCCAACTTGATTTTGTAACCTGGCTCACCTTGATTGGATAGACGACGGCCTCTTTGACTAATCGTTTGGCGTCCTCCAGACCCATGATGTCATCCCAGTGCACATTGGGGTTGTGCAAATAGATGTCCTTTAAAGATACACACACACACACACACACACACACACACACACACACACACACACACACACAAATACCAATATATTTGGCCAAACAAGTGACCTTTAAAACCAAATGGCAGAAAAGGCAAATTGATAGAATCACATCCCTGATAGTGAATTCATAGAATAGCTCTTTACTGCCTCCTAATGGAGTACTCAGGTGTTACATTAATACAAGCGAGTAGCTCTTCACTTTAGGTGCTGTGAGTGTGGTTACCTTGCTGATGATGGCTGCTAGTTCTCTCATTTCGCTGTTTGTTGTGTTAAACGCGAGAGGTTTCAGCAGGCGCTCCTACAACACAAGCTTTATTATTATAATAACTTTTTACTGTTAATATTATTCTGAAAAATACATATTATATTTATGTTTTTATTATGTTTTTATGATTATTATTATCATTGCTGCAACACAAACCTAGTAGTAGTAGTAATAATAATAATAATAATTTGACAGGGTCAATGGTTAACAGGGTCAACTGGGTCATGGCTTTACAGGGTCAGGGGTTAACTGGTTGTATTTACCATGTGATCGGTGTCTGCAGCACCTCCTCTGCTTGCGTCCTGGAACACAGCCTTGTAGTCTGTCAGCTGAACACAAGACTGGAACTACACTGGAACTACACTCGCTTCTCACACCACACGCTATGCTCTAGATGCTCCTGTGAAGACCACTATTCTATTTAGATGTTCCGATGAAGACTACTATTTAGATGCTCCTATGAAGACCACTATTCTATTTAGATGTTCCGATGAAGACCACTATTCTATTTAGATGTTGCTATGAAGACTACTATTATCTTTAGATGTTCCTATGAAGACTACTATTTAGATGTTCCTATGAACACCACTATTCTATTTAGATGTTCCTATGAACACCACTATTTAGATGTTCCTATGAAGACCACTATTCTATTTAGATGTTCCTATGAACACCACTATTCTATTTAGATGTTCCTATAAACACCACTATTTAGATGTTCCTATGAAGACCACTATTTAGATGTTCCTCCTATTTAGAATCTAAATAGTGGTGTTCATAGGAACATCTACATTTTAGATGTTCCTATGAAGACTACTATTCTATTTAGATGTTCCTATGAACACCACTATTCTATTTAGATGTTCCTATGAAGACCACTATTCTATTTAGATGTTCCTATGAAGACTACTATTCTATTTAGATGTTCCTACGTACCTTCCTGGAGCTTCCTTCTCCTGAAGCTCTGTTCGTAGTGATGGACGAGACGTTGAGACCAAACTCCACCGGAGGATCCGACAGCCCGTTCTCCTGGTGTAGGAAATACACATTAAATACACACTCTATGCGTCTAGGGTAGTCTGCATATACATGTTATCACACCGTTTATATTCAAAGGACTTTATACCACTAGGGTGAACCCTAACTCTTTATCTATATTTTTTTGTAGGAAAAAACCCATACATTCCTGTCTTTGACAGCCATTTTTGGTTCTGCCTTCTTAGTTCCTCCAGAGTGTTGTCGGTGAGCGGGACTTATTTTAGGGAGGGACGTCACAGTGGATGAGGGGGTCCTTATGGATAAAGGGATATAATTCAAATAATAATGACACAAAATAAAATACAGCAAATACACAGATACCCATACAAAGAAAAACATACCTTTTCTTACCACAACTTCCAACTAGTCTGGATTCCACTGAAAAGAGAACAGTTCAACATGTAATGACCACATAGACTTTCATTTAATCAGCTAGCCAGCCAGCCAGTCAGTCAGTCATTCAGTCAGTCAGTCAACAAGTCTGTCAGTTAGTCAGTCAGTCAATCAGTCAGCCAGTCTTTCGGCCAGTAGTACCAGTGTGGGCAGCTCTCCTGGTAATTTTGGGGTACTTGTTGAACTTGACGTGGTGATATGTCTGGTACTCCATGATCACCGTCTCTAGGTCCACGTTATCACACACCTCCCACCCCTGGAGACCACCGTTGCACTCCTCATCCAGGGCCACCGCTGTATCCATGTAGCTGCAACATACACCACAAACAGTGTATATACTGTATAGTGAATTTTCTTTTCCTAGGATGAGAACGGAAGGCCTTGACCACCCCCTGGAATAATTTCATTGGTTGCCCCAATTGCTGCTGCTTCTTTTTCTTCTTCTTCTTCTTCTTCTTTAGTGTTATGTGGCTGTCATCCACATTATAGATCCAGCTGATCCCACCACAAGATTATCCCTCCAGTTAGCTACTTGTTCTGAGTAGACAGACATGTCGTTCAAAGGATAGAAATGAACTATTTTTTTATTCTGGGTTAATGTGGCTGCATTGTACAGTTTGTCAATAAACGTGTACTTTGAAAATTTATATTCTTATAATTAAGTATTTTTAAATGATTATTCCTAATATTAATAATGGTGGTGGTGGTGGTGATGATGGCTCTGGGTATCATCGGATAATGACATGGAAGTAAAAGTATTTCAAAATAGAAGCCAAGAGAACCAGAGAAGCAGCGGGAGGTTTTAATGTGGGCTATGGGGGGCCTGTCTGCAGCTTGGCTTCATCCCACAGACCCCCTAAAAACCCAGGCTGGGTTCTAGAGATGGAGAAAGTAATTTGCAATAAAAAAAATATTACATACAATTGATTACAAAGTAATTTCCGGATTATCTGAGAGGTCTTGATAGTTGATAGTCTTGATCTGGTTGATGTCATCTTGGAAACAAAGTCAAAAGATGTTGTGTATTGCTGGAGGTTCCTGGGGGTCTGTGGGACACGTTAAGCCCGCTGATGGGCTCCCCATAGCCCTGGAATTCTAAATCCCCCCCCCCCCGGCCCTCTGGTTCTCCAGGGGTAGGTTGACACGCAAGGAAACCTGACTGTGGACACTCAGATGCCGCCAGCGCATCAGCAAGACTCCCCCTGATTCTCTGGTTCTTTTTGTCAACAAAAAGACAACAAAAACGTACGTATGAACACACACACACACACACACACACACACACACACACACACACACACACCCGTGTTCCAGGAGGTGGTGGTGTATGAGGATGAGGAGGTCCTTCTTCCGTGTCTTTGTTCTCAGCTCCTCCTGGTCAACACAAAGAAGAATATAAATATATATATACATATATATATATACATATATATATATATATATATATTTATAGACACACACGACACACACACACACACACTATAAAAGAGACCTCAAGGTCTGAAAAGGTTGGCAAGTGTGAGAGAGACGTGTGTGTGTGTGCGTGTGTTGCCTAGGTAACCAAGAGACGCTAACTGTGGCTAAGCGGGTTAGCTTCACTCTGAACGGCCCGTGTGGTACAAACACGTCCACCACCACCACCACCACCTCCCCAACTCAGACACAACTCGCTGCTTTTGTTTCTACGTCGTCCGTCTATTCCCAGTTCGCCACCTGCTCCCGACCACCGCTACGAGCTCCACTGTTCACCGTGAGCGAGTCAGTGGGAAGTTAAAGTTAAGAATGAAACGTCAACGTGTTGAACTCACCGCCTCCCGCACCTGGTGAGCGGTTCTCATGGATTGATAAGACATCAGCTCCACCATGACGTGACCTGGAGCCCGGAGGACGAGCGGCACATATATACCTCTCTACCCCCACCTCTCTCTCGCTCTCTCTCTCTCTCTACCCCCACCTCTCTCTCTCTCTCTCCCTCTCTACCCCACCTCTCTCTACCCCCACCTCTCTCTCTCTCTACCCCCACCTCTCCCTCTCTCTCTACCCCCACCCCTCTCTCTCAACTCAATTTCATTTTAAAGAGCTTTATTGACATGGGAAACGTACATTTACATTGCCAAAGCACGTGGTGAAAACCCCCAAAACTAATTTACAACTCTTACTACCCTCCCTCTATATGTATACCCCTCTCTCTCTCTCTGTGTGTGTATAAAGAACAATATGGCTAATTGCCATTAAGACAAGCAACGGAAATTGCAATACGTTATGTACAACACAACGTAGTCATATTGTGGACTTAAAACACGTGCGTAACACTGCATGCGTATATATTCTGTGTGGTACAAGTTCACAATGTGACACATCTACACACAAACACCATCTAAATATACTAATATATCACAATGTTTAATATAGTGCATGTGAGTATACGAGAGTGGTATATGCATGTTAACGTAAGCACACACACACACACCCACCCACCCATACCCGTCTCTCTTACACACTTTTCCTCAAGTCCAGCTCAATATTGCTATATATTCATGCAGTTCTGATATATTGCCATGACAAGTCACACAAAATGAAGACAAAACACACCAGGATTTTTAAAAACTTTATTCCAACGGCTCATTTTTACAACTTAACAAAAAATCCTTCTGACAGTAAAACACTAAAAATGAGCTCAGATTTCCTCCACAACATCCAGACAACTTAAAAAATGCTTAAAAAAGAAAAAAGAACAAAAAAGAAAGTAGTGGGCAGAGGAAACGGTTGAAATACAAATAAAAGTTGGTCTTCAGAACAGTCTAGTTAGACGATGTTGGGACTCCAAGAACTGTTTGACTTCTCGCACAGATTCTGTTTTTAACTGCTCATTGAATTTGTTTTCAGTCATATATTTGTATATGTGCACGCACACAAAGAGAAACCCATAGGAATAGGTCAAGTTGTTTTTCTCATGTTATTATACAATTTACCATGTTTAACTAGATGTTGGGGTTCAAACACATTTATGCCGTTTCTCTTCGATAGGTGAAAGTAAACTAAATGCCGCCCGTGAAGCTTGGCATAATTCACTAGAGTACAAAAACATCCAACAAAACGAATACTATATTAATATGATGATATTAACATAGTATTAATACTATATAAATATTAATATCACAATATTAATATGATACACAATATTATTGTCATAGTACATTGTATAGTCAATTCCATCAACATGGATGGATCAACAGATCAACCAATCGGCTGCCTAGCGGCATTACAATGCTTCATTTTACCGCCGGTAACGGCTGCTGGCTCCGCCCCGCTCCTTGTCACGTTCACGCTCACGAGGTCGCTCTCTGTCACGTGATCGTTCACCACGGCGTGCGGAGGGGGCAGAGGCCCCTCCCTCCCCTCCCCCGCTACGAGGGGCCCGGTCCGACCGCTGCCGACGGCTACTCACCACCGCCTGTGTCCTCCGCAGGAAGTCATCCACACGCATGTCGTAGTCGTGCTGAGGGAAAGAGACATAGGGTTAGAGTTGGAGATATAGGATTAGAGTGGGAGCAAGAGAGTGAGAGATAGAGGTTAAGAGTTAGATATCATGGGGTTAGAGTTGGAGAGAGAAAGAAATAGGGTTAATGTTACAGATGGAAAGAGACGTATGGTGTTAACCCGGCCGGGCTCCTGGTCTCAGCCCAGTCTCTCCTGGCTCACCGGGCTCGGGACGAAGGGGCGTGGTAGCCGCTTGTCTCTGAAGCGTGTGTCATGGTGTGGCGGTGGGACGAGGGGCGGGCCCTGGTGGTGGTGGGCGGAGTAGGAGGAGGAGGCAGGGTGGTGGTGCATTGCAGGTGCGTGGTGGTAGTATGGAGGCCCCTGGTGGTGGTGATGGTGGGGAGGGGGCGGGGCCTGCTCCACACTAGGATAGGGTGGCTGAAGACAAAAACGCACACAATAAATGTATAAATACACAAACAAATATAGATAGCACAGATGCTAGCTACATGTAGACGAGGTCAACAGAGAGGTTAGCTAGCTATAGATATGAGGTAAACAGAGATGCTAACTAGCCATCGGTAGAAGAGGTAAACAGATGCTAGTTAGCTATAAATAGGAGGTACCATTGTCTGCCATGTTGGTGGGGGTCCCAGATGGTAGTCCCTCATGTAGTCATTATAAGACTAGAGAGAGACAGACAGTCAGATTACATAATGTTTGTCTTGTCTATAATAATATGAGCCAGGCCACTCACATTATAGCAATGTTGCAGGGTGTGTGTGTGTGTGTGTGTGTGTGTGTGTGGGGGGGGGCTTTAGAAGTGCGAGTGATCTTTCATCCACTCCGCAGTAATGGGAAATGTAGCTGACCAATGTACCTGTAGAATGAGTTTATTTGTTGGGCTTGAGTTTGCCATGTGTTGTGTTTTGAGCATAGATACATTTTTAATGTCCCTTTATGGAAAATTCAAACAAAAACAATGCGTGGACAATTATGGGATTAGTCATGACAAAAATATTTGAATCAACTGACAGATTAAAGATGGATATTAAGTGGTTTAAAAAAGGTAAGACTCTTACCCCGTTCAGAAACACATCTCGTCGTATGCCAGAGAATCGCCTGGAAGAAGTTTACATTACATATAAACACTGTACATGACACACTGTATGGGCTCAATGTATGCTTGTTTCAGTAGTTATGTCTAAACACTGGGACTTTCACAAGATGGGCAGAGACATCAAAGATCCTCAGTGTTTTACACCAGGCAGGCTGTGATGAAGATGAACTGTGAATAGTAAGACTAATTGGCAGAAACAAAGCTAAAAGCATGTGTCAAAACAGTATACTCAGCTGAATTTGAGACATCTATCGGTTCACCACAAGGAGATGGTCTCTCACCTGTACTATTCACCTGCTACCTAGCAGCTGCCTTATCATCTGTACAGGAACATTCTACAAGAGCTAACCCACCAGTTTCATCACTCGGCATGCCTCTGGAGATGGAATATGCAGATGATGTGGACTTTATAGATGAGGAAAAGCAGCACTATATAGACTAGATACTCCCTATAGCTGCAGAAAAACTGAAAGATGTGAACCTTTTCATGAATGAGGTTAAAATAGAGTATACTCATGTATACCTGTCAGATACACAAGAACTGGACGAACAAGGAGCTACACTATGGGGAGAAGAGAACTGGAGGAAAAGTAAGATTCTTGGATCCCTGCTATGCAGCTCCTCTGACATCGCCACACATTGTATTAAAGGAAACATAGCCTTTCCATTATTCATTTGTTCCATTAAGACAACGGTGCCTACTGGCAGGATTTCAGACTTTGGGGAAGTACAAACTGCACATGCCCTTACTTCTGAATGTATTAACTATTAACTGTAACCAGTTGACTGGGTAGGCTGGGAGTCACAATTACGATTTTAGTCGCATGACAATTTTGAAATGGCTTGGATAAAAAAATCTCAAAAACATGCATTCAAGCGCTGTCAAGAGCATGCCAAACTAACAGGCAGTCATATAACCCTAATCGTAAAGCCATTTCCCTGTAAAGACAGGACATAGAAAGGACATAACAGTGCACATTCTGACGTCAAACAAGGGAGATAACAGAGCAAACTGACATTACAAGCCAAGAAATATGTTTTCCCTGCCTACACGTCAACAATGAATAGTTTCTAAATATATTCACCCTGGAAAAAGGGGCGCAAAGTCAGTTTTCAGTGTCCTAAAACAGAGTTTGGACAAAAGGCCAAAAACCAAGTTTTAAAAAAAAATACCCGTGTACGTGTAGACTAGTCCTTAATAGAGTAATATTAGAGTGCATATGAATTATTATTTATAATATTAAAATAATCATATTTATGTACATATAAAGATGTAAACAATGGAAACAAATGTACCTGTCAATGGGTGCGTTGCGAAGATCTTGCATGGAACCTGTTGATTATTATATTAATTACTATGAAGCAGGATGAATATATAATGATTATAAAATCACAATGCCTAATACATTAACAAAACATGAATATATGATTATTATAAAACAAATATATAATTAAGAAATAAGAAAATAACATTCGTTATTACAAGATAGAATTAATATGTAATCGTTATAAAAGCCCTTTGAGACTGTCTTGTGATTAAGGGCTATACAAATAAAATTGAATTGAATTATACATTTCTGAATATGTGAATAATGAATAATGGTTAAGATTGGGGTTAGGGGTAAGGAAATTCTTCCCTCAACTTTTCACCCCACCACTCCAGGCAGGCTTCCTAGGGCCGGCTAATGTTATTGCTATGCAACTCTAACAAAGGTCATGCATGCTAGCAGTGATAAGATGTAGGTTGTGTATGAAGCAGAGGGTCAGTTATAGCACGATGTCACAGTCACTATCTCATGTTTGTGGTCTCTCTGCTCGTGTTTCTGCTCTATCTACATCTATGTTGCAAGAGTGCTATTCTATGTTGCAGTACGAGGTGGGGAGTGACTTGATTGGCTTCTTCAACAACTTTCATGCACATGGCTCATGCATCCAACACCCCACCTCTCACACTGATGCCTCTATTTCTTATGTCAGCATTTCTAAGGTTTATTGGTGTTGTAATAATGATTGATTATCCACTTTCCAAGGTGTATTGGTCGCTCTTTGTCATGGCCTAGAGCAGAAACACGACACCCGTGTTCTACTGCACATCATTGTCCTTCAACCAAGTTTTAATTCTTGTGTTCATGCTGTCAAGATAGTCTGATAGGTATGTGTAGGGAATAAGGAACATTTGTAATCCATTTCACTTTCAGGGTCATAGTTTTACATAGCTTTGAATTTGTTGAGGTATGGGTAATGGTTGATTTAGTCAAAGATTAGGGAGGGGGTAGTTTAAAAATATGGAATAAAGTTGATGTATGGTTATGGGTTGGTTACAGTTTTGGATTATGGTGGGGGGTAGGTATAAATTACGCATTTTGTTAGGATAAGGATTAGAAATGTTTTTTAGTTCGGTATGGGGTATGGATGAGAGTGCGCCATTTAGTGTGCCAGAATCTTTTTCCCAAAAGCCCGTCTGGATAGATTTGTCACCACATTTGGGACACAACCATTTCCTCTGCCTGACCCAAATTTATATGTGGTTTTTTTTGACTGACACATTTGAAAAATGGCAGAGTAATAATAAAGAACATGCAAATGAGCTGCCACCAATTACAAGTGTTCAACAGTGACCATGTAATGGAGGCATTACATCGCCTATTTACGTTGCTTTGACGTGATGATATGCAGTTGTATCGCATTTGGATAGGTTTTGGACACCAACTTACTCCAAAATAGTGATCTACACTACTTTTAGTTATCAAACAAAGAAACAAGCCCCACCCCCCCCCGCGCACAGGGTCAGCCATCTCAGTTACATTCCGGCACGTTTTAGCCCTTGCATGGGTGGGTGCACATGGGAGTGGTAAGTAGGAGTGGGGTTAACGTTTGGAGTGGTAGGTTAGGGTCAGGAGTGGTAGGTTAGGGTCAGGAGTGGGGTTAAGGTTTGGAATGGTAGGTTAAGGTTTGGAATTATAGGTTAAGGTTTGGAATGGTAGGTTAAGGTTTGGAATGGTAGGTTAAGGTTAGAAATGGTAGGTTAGGGTTAGGAGTGGTAGGTTAGGGTTAGGAGTGGTAGGTTAGGGGTTATGTTGACCTGGCCGCTGGTTCATCTCCTGTTCTGCCCGCGGTCGCTTCCTGCCGTGTACCTCATACTCGTCCGAGCGACGCCTAAATCACACACACATCAAAAGTCAACACATGCCAACACCCACCAAAGATCACACACACACACACACACACATAAAAATCAGATGCATACTTTTATATATACTTGAATAATATTTAGCATGACATTAGCCTGAAGGTATTTCACATGTCACAATTTAAAATATATAACATAACTATTAAAAGAATGTTAACCTCACATTTAAGATTGTGTTTACGGTGTCTAGAAATTGTTGGCAATTGAAACATTTAGCAAATATGTCAAGTAAGCTTAAGTGTTAGACATGATAAATCTTTCTACAAGAATGCTTCCCTGAATAGTGACATGGCTCAAGAAGTAGATCTATTCAACAGCTTAATGCAACACACACACACACACACACACACACACACACACACACACACACACACACACACACACACACACACACACACACACACACACACACACACACACACACACACACACACACACACACACACACACACACACACACTCCTCTCTCACAGAACATCGAGTCGATGTTCTCCCTGGAAACGTGTGACATGTGGGACATACCAGTCTCGCAGTGTGGCATTGTGGGAAAGAGGGGGATGGTAGTGGGGGTTTAACAGTTCATAGCTTAGCACCAAAGGTCATCAGGTCCTTAATGGGGGGTTGGGGCGGGGGGGGCACTATGAGCGGAGCTTGCCCTGACCAGAGGAGAGGCTTTCGTGGGAGAAGGCAGGGTCTATTAATTAGAGAGAGAGGGGTGGGCAATGATGACAGTTCCAAAAAACAAAAACAAAAAAACAAACCAAGCCCCATCCCTTACTCCCAAGACCACGCCCCCAAGTCCCTGGCAAGCTCCGCCCACAGGAAACTCAGTCCTTGAACAGTCCAAACCCTCGCAGCCTGACCCCCTCCTACAACATAGGGACCAGCTCCTAGCAACCCCACCAAGTCCAAGGTGGGGAGTGTTTCCCCCCCCCCTCCTCCCTCAGAGTTCTTTTTGAAACAACGAATCAGATCAGCACCCACAGTCCACAGCCCCCTCCCCCATTACGTCCACACTCTGCAACCCAATGGAATATGACCTTTAACCCCAGCAGCCTAGACAGGAAGTGAAGAGGTAAGCAGAGGGTCCGTCTTTCTCCCTTTTACGCTCTCTCCATTTCCACTTCTTTTTTTTTATGTTGGTCGGAAAACCCCAGTCCCTGTCCTCCAGACTGACGCTCTCTTTATAAAGTCTTTAGTTTAGGAGGAATCTCAGTATCAAATCTATTTACTCTAACGTCCTCACGGAGCCTGTCGGGTCACACTTCACTCCTGCAAAGAGAAGACGATTTTAACACACAACATTTACCTGGAGAACCCGGCTACAGTACTCGCTGCTACACACGTAGCCTCCTGTACTACACATGTGTCTGTGTGTAATACTGTAGATATGCATCTGTGTGTACTACACATGTAGCTGTCTGTCCTAAAGTACTAGATATGCATCTGTGTGTACTACACATGTAGCTGTCTGTCCGAGAGTACCAATATAATTTAGCTCTAAATTTCAAATAAAAAATTGTGCACGTTGGATCTACAAAAAGATAAAAAATTTCGAAGTAACATTTCTTATGTCAAACCTATATTTGAGTACTTCAGTACTGTATGTAGCTAGATTAGTCTGTCCAATAATATGAGTATCCATATAATGTCAAATATAATGGAACATACTAGCTGAGGAGAGAATGCAGGAAACTTGTTCACGAGCAAACGAAAGACTGAAGGAGCCTTGTTCCCTAGCTGAGGAGTGACTGAAGGAATCTTGTTCGCTAGCTGAGGACAGGCTAAAGGAACCTTCTTCATGAGGATACATTCCAGGCTATGGGTAGGCAGGGGGAGGGGCTGCATGACCCCACCCACCCCCCCCTCCCCGATGACATCACACCTGTGAGTGACTCAGAGACCAACAGCCCTGAGTGGCGATCAGAAGGGGGTGGAGGAGTTGGTTGGTGGGCGACCTCCCCCCCACCTCCTACCCCATGCTGACCAGCAGATGATAAACAAGAGGGCGGGGCTAGCATCGTGGCTCGGCTAGCCCCCGTGGCATGCCACCGCCGCTAGGCTACGTGGGCGTGTCCCGCGATGTCCGCTGCCTGGGGGTTGTTTAGCTAACCTTCCCAGGACGCCGCTGACATCACGGTGGGGGGGGACGGCCCCTCTCAGCTGGGCTGCTGGGCATCCCTGCCGTGGTGGAGGAGTAGTGGTGGTGGTGGTGGGCGGGGCCCGCATGGTGGTGGGCAGGGCCAGCATGGGCAGGGGGCAGGGAGGGGGGAGGGGCCATCAGGCGGTGGCGCCGAATCTTGCGCACCACGGGGCCTGCGTCTACGCTCTCATCGGGGGGGAACAGAGAGCAGAGCTGGGCTCCCACATCTGGCTGGATCTCCTGGAATATACAATATACACATTCATACACACTCCAATATAACCACTTTATACCTGCATGCAAAACTAAAAATATACAGGCTGACAATAAAATCATTATTCCAATAGGAATACGATGGTGGAACAGTGTGATACAGTAAAATATAAGCTTACTCCAATATGTTGTAAATGTATGTACTGTATGTCTAGTAGAGACAGGTGAGTATAGTTGACAGGTGTGTATAGGAGAGATGGATGAGTATAATTGACAGGTGTGTATCAGACAGATGAGTGTGAGTTGTGTGTACCTGTCCATCGCGTCCAATCTTAACAGGCTTGTGCTCGTTCCAAGGATTACTCAGGTGGGCTGTCTTGGTGAATGGCAGCTCACGCCTGGTGGACATAAACAGGCTTTAAACACACACCCACAACCCACACACCCACACACACAAGGGCAAACCAGCTGCATAGGCGGGACAACTAATGGGACATAATGTGAACATCGTTGTTCTGTCTGGATCTCCGATTATCCTATTATCCCCTTCTAAAGCGAGAGTCTAGTCTGGTTTCCCGTCCGAGTTTTGGCCTAGTAGTAATTAGTTGTAATATATAACAATGTATAGAAACGTCAAGTTTTTTGGTCCCTTCCCATCGCTGGTCAGCCATACCACATTTGTTGTGGTTCCAACAGTCAGGTTGTTTCCAGTCGAGACCCTGCCTGCAGGAACATTGGTTGAAGTGAGAGAAAGTGAAACACCCCTTTCACACAGATTTAAGCTCGTCTGCCAACAGACTTTAGATGATAATCTGAAGTCTGATTTGTGAGACAATGGTGTACGTGGCTGATGGTGTTTATAATCCATTGTGTACGTGGCTGACGGTATCTGTAGTCCATGGTGTATGTGGCTGATGGTATTGTAGTCCATATACCTGCAGAGCCAGTCAATGTAGAACACGCCGCCCAGCATCTTAGCGTTCATCCCAGCTGGTAGGACCCAATGGATGGGAGAGCCACCATGTTGCGACTCTGAGGAGAGACGAGCAAAACCTACACAAGAAAAAAGAAAGAAAGAAAAAGTCACACACACACACAAACTTTATCCAGGAACAAAGAACCTTTGGAGAAGTTTCCACTGCAGGAACCAGCCGAAGGAACTTTTTAGTTCCTGAAAAGTAGTTTCTGGGCCAAACGCAGCGATACACATTTTACACAAGACAAACATCTAGACGATAACAGTTTTAAAGATCCCAGACGACAATGTATCTCTCGTCAGTCTAGACTGAATGTATCGTACAGAGCGTGTGTGATTGTGTGTACCTTGGAACTTGCCGCTCTCCCGTACAGAGAACACCAACATGACGCTGCGAGCCGAGCGGAACGCTGTGTTTAGCTTCTTCTCATTCACTGGTAGAGTGGACCATACTCCCTATGAACATATACAATGTATATATTAATACTGTTGTAATATAGGAAATGCTGGTAAAGGCGCACACACACACACACACACACACACACACACACACACACACACACACACACACACACACACACACACACACACACACACACACACACACACACAACACCACACACACCACACACCACACACACACACACACACACGATTAGTCCAACAACTGTCACATATCTTACATTAAGATTCCCTCCTCACCCAGGACAAAAGAATATAGGGGTCACATACATTAATACTAACACATGCACTCACCTTGGCCTTGGCGAGGGAAACGTTCTCATGGTTGTTGCTTTTGATCAGAAAGTAGCGCGCATCCCGCAGGATGTATCGGAGCTTGCTGCTCTGGTCTGGAACACCAACAACAGCAAAAAAATAACATCATTAATGTCTGATCTAAGCATGTAGTTCTCAAGTCTCTCAGAGTGGCATACCATTGAACATTAAAACAGTAGAAATTAAAAAAATTCTAAAAATATATATAGAAAATAATAAAAATGATGTGCGTTAATGTAACACAATAGTGTCCATGGAGGGTGGGAGTCAGTGGGGTTAAACGTTAATATAACATGTTTTATAGTGTCCATAGGAATCGGTGTTTTATTGTCATCAGTGTGGCTCCCGGGTCTTGTTGATGAGGCCAATACTGTGGTATGATGGGGAGTAGTAGTACGTGTAGTACTAGTATAAAGTATAGTGTGTGTTGTACTCACTCTCCATCCCTTTGCGGACGGCCTGGACGGAAGATGACAGCTTCTCTCGCTTCCTGTTGGAACCTGTTTTGAAAGAGCACGAGTACCAGTCTTAAAACGTTTTAACTGAACAAGCTTTGCACCAAATAGTTTAGCACCAGCTAGGTAAGCGCAAGCTCGGTTAGCACATGTTAGCTCAAGACCAGGCACCTCAGCACCAGGCAGCGCAAAATGCCACTACGATTAGGGTTGGGTGATATTGCAAAAAATTTGGTTCATGGCTTTTTTTTTTCTTCCATATTGATCGATCTCGATTTTGTCACGATATATGATTTGATAATGCTGCCAGTTAAACATTTAACTGTGCAAACATGCTGTATCTGCCTTAACAAAACAATGCAAGTTCACTTGCCTTGTAAATTATTACAACATTGTAAATAAAACTAAAAGCTGTGACTACTGTGGCAATACGGGACTTTCCGGCCCCTCCCTCCCGAGTCCCAGGGATCGCAGCTGTCACCTATCGGCCAATTAGGAGGCCAAGTGGTGACAGCTGCGGCCGATCAGAGAATCGGCAGGAACAGAGCCGCGGCTTCCTCCCAGTACGGGAGTTCGGAGGGCGCGCCGACAGGAGCTTTATTGCCCAGCCCCAATTATGATAACTCACCACCATCTGAGAAGTCTCCGCCCCTCCTCCTCCTGGAGCCGCCCCTTCTGCCCCCTCCCCCTCGGTCTGTGGAGGCAGAGCGCGAGGACGCGGGCGAACGAGATGAGGAGCGAGACGAGGAGTGCGTCTCGCTGCGTGAGTCTCCCGCCTCACTGCGCGTGTCGTAGGCTTCACCGCGACTCCTCCCATAGCCACCTTCTTCCTCCTCCTCTTCCTCCTCCTCCTGTTCACCCTCTTCTTCCTCCTCTTCCTCCCCTTCCTCCTCCTCCTCTTCCTCCTCCCTCTCTTCGTGGTCTTCCTCCTCCTCCAGACCCTCCTCCTCCACCACCTCTGCCTCTTCCTCTTCCTCCTCCTCCTGTAGCCCCTCCTCCTCCTCCACCTCCAGCCCCTCCTCCTCCTCCTGTTCTGCCATCTCCTCTTCTCCTTCCGCTTCCTGTGGCTCTACTTCCTTGTGGGTGGGGGCGGTGCGGCGCTCTTCTCGCCGAGGCTTCTGGGTAAAGTAATAAAAAGAGCACAAAGTTGTTTATAATGGTAAACTGTGGATACACTAAATTGTATAAACTGTGTAAACTCACACAAAGGCCAAAAATGCCCAAAATACCAAAAAAGCTCGACCTACTAATAATAACAGGTTGGTTTTTAGGAAACATGAATATAAAAGGTATCAATGTATTTCCTTTTAATATGGAAGCTGTGCGTCTTTTAGGCTACATTTAAGCTCTGCCACAACTGAGTGAGACTCTACTGATAAATGGATGCATAAACCATGCATAAGCCACGCAAAAATCCCACGTGATATTGTAGTCCCACCCCTAACCCCTAATATACTGTAAACTGCAAACGGTGTAAAGTAGCAGGAGCTGTGATGCCAACAGCGTGCTCACCTGCTCAACAGCATGGACTTCAGGCCGCCGGGCCTTGCGTTCCTCGTAGTATCCTGCCCTGTAACCAGCGGCGGCCGGAGCCTTCTTGGAGGACGAGGGGGGGGTGCGCTTGGTTCCGGCGTGGGGTCTGTGGGCGTGGCTCGAGGGGCGGGATCTCTTGGCCCCCTGGTTGTCTGGACGACCAGTCTTCCTCTTGGTCCCTTAAACGACATTCAAGTACCCTCCAAATTAATAAGAATAAGGCCTGTTTACCACTTGAAATTAAATGTAATGCCACGGCCATACAGGCAAATGTATAAATAAATATGTTGTGTATAAATGGAAATCCAGTATGGCTTTTAACACATAGAAAATAATAATTAATAGATGTGGTGTGAATGCGTGTGTGTGCATACATAAAATGAAAGTTATGCGTATTTGTTGCATTACCCACCCCTCTCTCATGGCCTCTTATTTGAACTCTTATCAGGTCAAAAAAATTAATAAGCACAGCAAGCTGTAGATTAGGATAAAGGAGTGCAGCAATCCACTCTTGGTGTGCAGCAAGAGTGGGCGTCTATGTCACTAGACACAGGCCTCTTAGCAGCTCTACTCATTATGCAGAATGGGCCATTTGTGGGATTATAGTTATTGATGCATTAATGTGTTCATCCCTTTGATGTTGTAGCAGGTAAAGGTGGAGCTAAATGCAACCACTTTATAAACTGATGTGTATCTTAATCTATTATAAATCACAACGTATTTGTTGATTTATGTTGATTTGCATATTGGCAAAGGATAAATCAGTCAAAAGAGTTTGTCATGTCAATTTTATTTGTATAGCCCTTAAATCACAGTTACAGTCTCGAAGGGCTTTACAGGCCATATGATTATGGGTCATGTGATATGACCCATAATGGCCCGTTATGCATTTGTATCAATGTCACTGCTACATGCCACCAACAGTGGCGTTCTGGGGCTTCTCAACTCCAAGGACACTGGTTTTGAATAATCGGGTTTATTGCAGAGATTGTAGAATTAAATGAATGACAGAGCAGGTGGTGACAATTCCAGACTAATCAGCCAGTAGCCAGGCTACTCAAAAGTTTAGTGTTTGGCCCAGGTAGGCAGAGTTACCCATGTGTTCAAAGTTGTACAATAATGGTTGCCCGCAAGGAACGTCCCGACATCAATATTGAATGTGAAATATACTGCAGCTCAGTTTGGATTTTGCAATTTGGATGTTGCACGCGGGCCGCTATATGTTCATTCCTCACCCTTCTTGTCAGTGAGGTCATGTTCAGCCTCTGGATTGTAGAGCTCATCGTCCTGGTCAGGGGCATCAGTCAAGATGTCCTCCAGGACACTAAGTTCCCCCTCTAGGGGAGAGGAGAGGAGACATGGAGGGGAAGGAGACAGGGAGACAGTATTAATTTGATAGCAACCTTCGATACATCAAATTCCCCTCATCCCCAAATCCAAGATTTTATCTGGCCCTGGGATGACAGGACTGCCCTGCAAACGATTATGATCAGGGTTGTCAAGCAATTAGAAATAATAATCAATGAGTCGCATTTTAAATACCTCCTACAATGTGGCCAAAATTGGCCTGCAGTCCATTGCAATTTAGGGATCTAGTTGGTTAAGCTGTCACAGGTAGATTTATAGCCCTTTTAAAAAAGGCAAATAAAACACCACGAATGAGAACTAAAAATAAATTACGAAAAAACGTGGCAATGAAAATCCTATGCTCTGTCATTTCACCAAAATATCCTATGTAGTCTATTTAGAAAATGTAATTATAATGGAGTTGGATGTGGATGAGGGGGATTATAATTCGTGGGTGTGTCTCATTTGGAGCATTATTTAAAACATCTTGGTCACGATTTTGGATTAAGTTGGTATCCAACACAAAACCATTGTGAAAGCAATCTATATCTACTGTATATACCACAGCACTAGTAGGCCATTCACTACACTATTTTACACTGGGATTAAAAAGTGTAACAAGTGTAAAAAGTGAATCCTCTAAACACAAAGGATATTTTGCTGAAACGCAGGTTGAAGCGGTAGTATACTTTAGCGTATTAAAAATATAATTTAGGAAGGGTTACCATCCCATATACGCCCACTTGCAGCTTCTGGCTCAGAGAGAAAACTACATCATTTTTTGTTGTGTTGATGTTTCTTCCGATGAAACTGCTTGTTACATACATGACACTTTTTATTTAAGACAATCAGATTAGTCAAAAGTTATCCAAGCATATATGTACCTGCTGATCCCACATTGTTTGCATATTTCTACTCCTGTTTTTGCCAAGTACTGATTGGTTATCAAACATCAAGTGCTTAGTGTTTTGAATAAGACATAGAATATTACTTGAAATGGAAATATTGTTTCTTTTGCAATCAAAATATGGCATGCTAGCAAACAGACAGCTGCATCACTACAGTAGCCACACAGAATGGTTCATTGTGATGACATAAAGCATGATAAACATGTATAGTTGACATGTTTTTATGCAGTTTATATTAATATACTATTAAATAGACAATACATGTGTATGTTCATCTTTATTTATTAACATTACTTGGTGGGCTTAAAGGGGATGCGAGGGATAAAATCATACCGTCTAGGGTGGAATATGAATTGAATATGAATGGAATATATGGCCGGCAGTAGCTGGCCATCTGGCAACAGGAAGGTTGCTGGTTCGATCCCCGGGCTCCGCCTCCTAGCTAAGTGTTGAGGTGTCCCTGAGCAAGACACCACCTGACCCTAACTGCTCCTGACGTGTTGGTTGTTACCTTGCATGGTTGACACCGCCGTCGGTGTATGAGAGACAAGAATGTAAAGCGCTTTGGATAAAAGCGATGTATAAATACAATCCATGTGCCATGAATATTCAAAATGCAACTTATGTAAACAGAGTCAGGTCATCAGTCGCAATATTGCTGTCCATGTAAACGTAGCCATTGTCAAGTCTGTATCAAAATGTGATTATTTGTTTAACACTAAATAGTACGGCGTGCCCATTGTCTGATCAACCACGCATTTGGCTCAAAACACGCAGGATGGAATCATTTCAATCTGATGTCTCAATCATTTGGTGAGGCAGGTAGGCTACATTTAGAGTGATACTTTTGGGCCATTTAATACATGTGAAATTAAGATCTAAAGATTTAAAAACGACGGTAGCCTCATGAAGACGTCCATTCCATTGAATAATATTGATGTAGACTCATCATGTCGCGTATGTCAACGATCCAGGCTTCGATTAAACCCTCAAACAAACAGCTCAGGTGTGACTACGTGACAGAGTACAAGTGAAGCATGAAGACGCCACCGTCTCATCGTTCACTTTGTTCTGGACGGAGCTGCAAGCTAGCCTAGCATAGCTCCGCCAACACAAAGCTACGGGCTTCACCAGAGGCTAGCTCCCGACTCCCGCGTTGGACACTGGCAACACCAACAACCACAACACCATTTATATTTAATGACCAATTAATACAGCGTATTAAATTACACTTGTGCGCCCAGATGCTAGCGAGTTACAGTACCAGATGCTAGTCGAAGCTAACAGGCTACAGTACCAGAGGCTAGTCGAGGCTAACAGGCTACAGTACCAGATGCTAACGGGCTACAGTACCAGAGGCTAGTCGAGGCTAACAGGCTACAGTACCAGAGACTAACCGATGCTAACGGGCTACAGTACCAGAGGCTAGTCGAGGCTAACCGATGCTAGCAGGCTACAGCACCAGAGGCTAACCGATGCTAGCGGGCTACAGTACCATGGTACCATGGGTTCGCTCACCTTTCTCGTCTCGACGCTCCGCGGACATCACGAGCGGAACCCGATTGTTGTGTCGCGGTCTTCTTTCGAAAGACACTCAGGCGCTTCTCCTGAAATAATGTACTTTATTATTATTAAATTTTATTCTGAGCTTATCTTTGCTATTATTTGTCGCTACCAGCTACTACAAAAAGGTTTCGCGTTGGCGACTTTTCTTTTCCTAGGATGGGAACGGAGGTTTAGCCTTGACCACGCCCCTAACTAATCTCATTGGTCGCTCCAACTGCTTCTTCCTCTTTTTCTTCTTCTTCTTCAGGGGTTGCCTCAGAAGTTCTTTACATAAAAACGGAAACAGTCAGAGACGCTTTACCGTTTTTGTTGTCTTCATCAAAAACGAGAACAAGAGAATCAGGGGGATTTGTGCTGCCACCACTCGAGAACCAGGGTTATGGGGTTATGGGGAGCCCATCAGCGGGCGTAACGTGTCCCACAGACCCCCAGGAACCTCCAGCAGTCCACAACCACTCTGTTTCCAAGAAATTAAGACCTGTCAGATAATCCAGAAATGACTTTGTAATCAATTGTATGTAATATTTTTTTTTATTGCAAATTATTATCTCCAGAACCCAGCCTGGGTCTTTCGGGGGTCTGTGGGATGAAGCCAAGCTGCAGACAGGCCCCCCCATAGCCCACATTAAAACCTGCTGCTGCTTCTCTGGTTCTCTTAGGTTCTATTTTGAAATACTTTTACTTCCATGTCATTATCCGATGATACCCAGAGCCATCATCACCACCACCACCACCATTATTAATATTATTAGCCTACATTAGGAATTATAATTTACTAATACTTCAATATAATAATGCTAATACAGCAGAACACAATTTTCACAGTGCACGTTTATTAATTAAACCAGACAAATTATACATTAGACAATTAAACCAGAATAAAAAAAGAATGAATTTCCATCCTTTGAACAAACTTTGAACAAAATGCTAATGTGAACAGGGGGTGGGAGATCCACATGGGACAACATAAGATCAACAGCTAGCTATCACCAATTCATCTCATATCTGTCTAAACAAATGTCTTTGTTTAGACAGATATGAGATGAATTGTTGAATTGTTCCAGAAGTGGATGTTCTCCCGTCCCTGCTTCTCTGTCTCCGGTTCCTGGCTGGAGGCAGTGTTGGCACGAAGTCATGTTCAATCAAAATATAAAAATAAACAAGTAGCTAACATTTTAAGTAAGTCAAGTAAGTAATAAGCTGTTTGCCCTGGATGCACTCTGCTAGCGTAGTCTGACAAACACGATCCCGACTGAGTGCCAGCGTTAGCGTTAACATTAGCAAACACGTGCTTTGCCCGAAGATGGTACTTCAGACTCGTTGTGCTTCGGTGGAAAGACAGCTCATCACTACAATATGTGCACACAACTTTCATTGTATCTACATTTCCACCTCGAAGCTTTTTAAATCTGCATTTCCGTTCAACATGCAGGGGTGCGCAGGTGTAAGCAATGAAGCATTTCCTGAGGCAAAACCAGTTCCTTTGTTAATTATTTTTTATGTGTTTAGGTTTCCAGATTAATCGCAAGCATTAACTCGTTAACGCTGACTGCCCTAGTTTCAACAGAATGCCAAGGAAAAGCAGGAGAATTTAAAGAAAAAGCTGCAACATAAGTTGTAAGTGGACAGGCATTTCTGGGGGATCCTCTGACACATAGAGGACTTTTGTTTGTTTTGTTTAGTTCATTTTCACATTTATTGGCCATTATATAAATATGTATTGAATTGTTTATGCCCTCCTGCCATTAACAATTAGGGGCCGGTGTGTTGGAGCCATAATGTAGTGTTTTTATCCTTATTTAAAATACTAAATGCCTTAGGTTATATGTAAACACATGCAGTTCTGATATTTAACACTGGGTGTACTCACATAAAGTGCATGAAGCTATGCTGCAGGTGAAGTGTGGAACTAGGAAGCAAAAGCTTTTGGCCGTGTCAGAGTGGCAAAGTGACTGGCGTGCCTTATGAGTTTGAGTGGAAGCTTTGATCATATTAACAATGCTGATATCTTCCTGCTTTGGTGAGCATGTTTATACAATTGGTGAACAAATGGATCGCGGATCCAAAGATATATACACCCACTGGACATGTGTTTACTTTAAGCCCAGAACACGCGTCCAAAACAAGTTCACCCCTTGGCCCCTCAGTGGCTTATTCAATTTGGTAAAAAATCACAACACTCAGGAAATAGGGAGCAGGAGTGAAACTAACTAGATTGAGGCTGGGACATTGTGGGCTGGGGAGTAGTTTAATGTTATTAGGGAAACATGATGGGAAGAGTGAAGTGTGTAGAGGCGCTGAAATGATGTGAAAACATGTTCTACTTCAATGCAGGCAATAGTCTGAACTCTGGCAATACTCAAAAGAAGAGGCAACTATATACAAATCTCGCTAAGCTTGGAGTAACCATGTAGGCCTACTCAATGGGAACGTGCAATACAAAGACAAGTAATACAGTTTCGATGGTCTTCATGACTTTATAAACATTAAATGTAATAGATATTACATTTAATTGGAAAAAAAAAACAACAGGTCAGTGTGACCACTGCCAGGAGAGTATGATGGAGGAGGTGAGAAAGATAAGAAGAGAAGATGTAACATTTAAAAAAAATAATAACAATAATAACAGACGACAAGGTGGGAAGACAAATAATTTCATCAGGGAAACCGGTCTGTGGGAGAGAATATAAATAGTAACAGCAGCTAAGCACTAGATGGCGGCAACGCAACAAAATAGGACGTCTAGGTCGTAAAACCGCGAGAAGAAGCCAACACGCTTCCTGCTGTCATTCTCTCCGCTTCCTGTGCGACGTCGCGGATGAACACGTCGCCTTTGATTCGTTGTGTTTTTCCCGTGGCTTCCGCAACACTCGGAACACAACGAGAATCACTCAACACTCGGAACACACAACTCAACACACAACGAGAATCACTCAAAACTCAACGATGTCGGACGAGGCGACGCGGCGCGCGGTGTCTGACATCCCGCTCCTGAAGACCAACTCCGGCCCGCGCGACCGCGAGCTGTGGGTGCAGCGGCTGCGCGAGGAGTACATGTCGCTCATCAAGTACGTGGAGAACAACAAGGCGGCGGACAACGACTGGTTCCGCCTCGAGTCCAACCGCGAGGGCACGCGCTGGTTCGGCAAGTGCTGGTACGTGCACGAGCTGCTGCGCTACGAGTTCGACGTGGAGTTCGAGGTGCCCGCCGCGTACCCCGTCGCGGCGCCCGAGGTGGCGGTGCCGGAGCTGGAGGGCAAGACGGCCAAGATGTACCGCGGCGGCCGCATCTGCCTCACCGACCACTTCAAGCCGCTGTGGGCGCGCAACGTGCCCCGCTTCGGCCTGGCCCACCTGATGGCGCTCGGCCTGGGCCCGTGGCTGGCCGTGGAGGTGCCCGACCTCATCTCCCGGGGCCTCGTCACGCACAAGGAGAACCAGGCACAGCAGCCACAGGGTCCCGCAGCCGGGGCCTCGTAAAGAACCCTGAACACACACTTTTAGATGGACACAGATAGAGATGCATACTATTATACATACGCTACAGAGAGAACGTGATAAACCAGCTGTTTGTGTTTACTATAGTGATACTGGCATGGACCAGACTGCGTGTACTCGCTATATAAAGTCATGAAACACACTGCTTGTGCTCACTATAAATGGTAAATTGATTTAATTTATATCGTGCTTTTATGCAAAGGCTTTACGGTTGCCTCACTCATTCAGCCATTCATACACCGACGGCGGTGTCAACACATCAAGAGACGGTGTCTTGCTCAGGGGGAGCTTGGCTCTCCTTCAGAAGACGATGGCTCCCCTGAGAAAATGATTCGTCAAATTTTGGGGAGTCTAATAATATTGACGATGTGCTATTTTTGCCGTGCATTTCCAGATTTCTGTATCTGTCATCGTGGATCATGTGTAAAATCTGTCTATTTTAATGTATGATTCATGCACACATGATTTATCATTAATTCACTTTAATAAAGATACCGACATGCATGCTCCTCTCACCGTCACAATCAAAGCGTGGCCGTGCTGGTGGCGAAAATCAGATCAGAAGAAAAAAATATGTAACAAAACTTTTCGGAGTCTCCGCACACCAGACAATGTCAAAACGAAGACAAGGGGCCTTACTGACACATTCTGGATTGTCTAGAAATATCAAAGCCGCAGCCAATGGACTCTGGAGAGCAACACCTCAGAGTTCTTGACAACTTGGCGCAGGGGTGTACTGGGAAAGAAATTCTGCCCTGGACATAATCCTTTGGATCGGCCTGGGGGAGGAGGGGGGAATTGCTTTCATAACTACTTGAAACAGTGTGAACTTGTGTGACGTGACTCCAGTCAACTTAGTCTACTCTTATTTTAACGAGCTGACCTCTTCTGCACAATGTGACCCGCCAGAGAAAACAGTCCACATGGCACTGTTGAAGCAGGTGTAGCTAAGTACCTTTGTGCAATATGGGCCAGTATCTGAAAATGTTAGTCTGCATGAACTGCTTAAAGGAAGAGTGGACTTTAGGTTGACTGGAGTCATGTCACTGTCACGGGTGTGTTTTGGAACCAATTGCAGTACAAACAGATGTTTCTAATTACATTTTAATAAAAGTTCTGGGTGCACGGTACAGGATAACAAACAGGTTAGTGTATTGTCCATGTTTCAGCGAGTGTTCTATTATAGCTGGTGTTTCACAGGCCTCACTATGCTGTTTAATGCCTGCAGTCCTCGACGGGTCATCACTTCACCCACACAACAGCCTACATTCAATTTGTTTCCATACACCGCCGAGTACAAAGTGGGACTTCAGATCCAACATGTCCTAATGTTATTGGAGCAATAGACTACAATCACCATCCACAATTAATTAAATCTACTTAACATAACTGCTTAGCATTTCTGTCACAAGAACTTGAATCTCATACATGTATTTTACTTTTGTTTTTCCATTCCCTTTTTCATTCCATGAACAATAATCATTGATTTCCGTTGTCATATGTATTCACACATTTCCTGTGGATTTAGAATGATTGGTGCACTTATATAAATTGCTACTTTTTTCTAAATGTTATGCGTACAATAGGATTTAGAACTTATAGATAAATGAGGGCCCTGAAGAGTTACTGATCTGTTGTTTACTGTCCAGTCCAGGCCATCCATGATCTCACTAGGATTGATATTTGAATACCAGTATTAATTCATCATCAAGATGTGGGGAGAAGAACTTTATTGGTGTCTGTATTGTAAAATTGCGATCCACATGAGTGGGAGGTGTACAGTTTAACGACACACAGCTGGCTTGTGACAATGAATGTCAACATGAGGAACATTGAACACTGAACTCATTTGGCAGCCTTTGGTAGGACATCAATACAACATCTGGCTGCACATCTGCCTTCCTGCTGTCAACATCTACATGTCCACCCACATGTTGGATGGGATAGATCTAGGAGGATTCTAGGAGGGTGTTTGTCTTCAGAGGGGTGTGTCTCACAGAGGGGGTGTGTCCTCACAGAGAGGGTGCATCATAGGGACGTGTCCCCTCCCTGTGTATCCTCAAAGGGGGGGGGCGTATCCTCAGAGCAGTCCGTAGTGCTGCAGAGAGGTGCAGGTCTCCAGCAAGGCAGAAGCCTTACAGTAGAAGCGTGGGGTGTGTAGCAGGGTGACGAAGTCCATGGTGCTGAACAGGGTGTCAGCCAGAGCAAAGGCCACGTGGACGAGTATGAAACCCCGGGCCGTACCTCCACCCATCCAAGCCCCGATGACCACTGCCATCCGCAGCAGCCTCGCCCGCTCCATGCCCAGGGGTTGTCCCCCTGACAGGAAGTACAATCAATCACAGTCACAACCTGCCCAAGGTGCTGTTGTGTAGTGGTGGTATGAGTATGTATGTGCGTGGCGCGAGGTGTGTTATGGTATGTGTTACAATGTTATATAGGCGGTGGGTGGGTGAGTATGGCCCCCGGCAGAGTCCGCGTCACCCACTTCCTGCAAGAGACCCAAGAACCCACCTGTTCAGAGTTCACCTGGACTCCTGAACCCCACCCCGTCTTCCCTCTTCTAACCCTAATGCACTTTAATAAAGATACCGACATGCATGCTCCTCTCACCGTCACAATCAAAGCGTGGCCGTGCTGGTGGCGAAAATCAGATCAGAAGAAAAAAAATGTAACAAAAGTCTATGTAACTTAGACAAGGGGCCTTACTGACAAATTCTGGATTGTCTAAAAATATCAAAGCCGCAGCCAATGGACTCTGGAGAGGAACACCTCTGAAAATGTTAGTCTGCATGATGAACTGGTTAAAGGAAGAGTGGACTTTAGGTTGACTGGAGTCATGTCACTGTCATGGGTGTGTTTTGGAACCAATTGCAGTACAAACACAAGATGTTTCTAATTACGTTTTAATAAAAGTTCTGGGTGCACGGTACAGGATAACAAACAGGTTAGTGTATTGTCCATGTTTCAGCGAGTGTTATATTATAGCTGGTGTTTCACAGGCCTCACTATGCTGTTTAATGCCTGCAGTCCTCGACGGATCATCACTTCACCCACACAACAGCCTACATTCAATTTGTTTCCATACACCGCCGAGTACAAAGTGGGACTTCCAATCCAACATGTCCTAATGTTATTGGAGCAATAGACTACAATCACCATCCACAATTAATTAAATCTACTTAACATAACTGCTTAGCATTTCTGTCACAAGAACTTGAATCTCATACATGTATTTTACTTTTGTTTTTCCGTTCACTTTTTCATTCCATGAACAATTTAATCATTGATTTCCATTGTCATATGTATTCACACATTTCCTGTGGATTTAGAATGATTGGTGCACTTATATAAATTGATACTTTTTTCTAAATGTTATGCATACAATAGGATTTAGAACTTATAGATAAATGAGGGCCCTGAAGAGTTACTGATCTGTTTACTGTCCAGTCCAGGCCATCCATGATCTCACTAGGATTGATATTTGAATACCAGTATTAATTCATCATCAAGATGTGGGGAGAAGAACTTTATTGGTGTCTGTATTGTAAAATTGCGATCCACATGAGTGGGAGGTGTACAGTTTAACGACACACAGCTGGCTTGTGACAATGAATGTCAACATGAGGAACATTGAACACTGAACTCATTTGGCAGCCTTTGGTAGGACATCAATACAACATCTGGCTGCACATCTGCCTTCCTGCTGTCAACATCTACATGTCCACCCACATGTTGGATGGATAGATCTAGGAGGATTCTAGGAAGGTGTTTGTCTTCAGAGGGGGTGTGTCCTCACAGAGGGTGCCATCATAGGGACGTGTCCTCCTCCCTGTGTATCCTCAAAGGGAGGGGCATATCCTCAGAGCAGTCCATAGTGCTGCAGAGAGGTGCAGGTCTCCAGCAGCAGAGCCTTACAGTAGAAGCGTGCGGTGTGTAGCAGGGTGACGAAGTCCATGGTGCTGAACAGGGTGTCAGCCAGAGCAAAGCCCAACGTGGACGGGATGAAACCCCGACCGTACTCCACCATCCAAGTCCCCGATGACCACTGCACCGCAGCAGCCTCGCCCGCTCCATGCACCAGGGTGTCCCCTGACAGGAAGTACAACCAATCACATCACAACCTGCCAAGGTGCTGTGTGTAGTGTGGTATGAGTATGTATGTGCGTGGCGCGAGGTGTGTATGGTATGTGTACATGTATATAGCGTGGGTGGTGAGTATGGCTCCCGGCAGAGTCACTCACCAATTTCCACAAGAGACTCAAGACCCACCTGTTCAGAGTTCACCTGGACTCCTGAACCCCACCCCGTCTTCCCTCTTCTAACCCTAGCACTAACTAGCACTCTTGCCATTATTAATAGTACTTAGCATTGTTTAGCATATTGTATGTTCGTAGATGTTAGTAATGTACTCAGAATGGCACTTCTGCTCTTATCCCAACTATTATGCAGGCAATTATTATTAGCAATTATGAAACTCATTCTATTAGCTTTGCAACTATGAATGCTTGAAACCTGCTCTATTACCACAGCAACATATTGCTGTCTTTCAACAAATGTACTCTTTGTAAGTCGCTTTGGATAAAAGCGTCTGCCAAATGCCCCAAATGTAAATGTGTGTGTGTATGTGTAGCGTGTGTGGTTGTGTCATGTGTGACTGTATAGCGTGTGTTACCAGGGTAGTACAGCTGACTTTTCGTACTCCCTTCCTTCCACTGGCGGAAAGTTCCAGAGATGATGGTGTCTGAGATCGTAGCCCAGTAGCGACCTGAGAAGTCACACAGGAAGTAACTGAGTATCATATGGTGCCTCATGAACATCGCTCCCTCTCCTCTATCGCCATGGATAGGTCAAAATATCCATCCTGGAATATATCATAACTGATACCCAGCTCTAGTGATGGCTGGTGATTAGTGGGTGCTCGTGCTCAGTGTGACCTGAGTGTCCTCCGGTGTCCAGGGCCGTGCCGAACAACAGGACGTACTCGCTGATGGAGGCGTGGAGGAGACACATGGAGCCCATCCATCCACCAGCGTTCACAAACACCCACTGGAGATCCTCGTCTGGCAGGATGTGCCCCGGGTACCTGGGTAGTGGGGTAGACACACACTCTCAGGACCTCCACCTCATGTCTGCTCTCACCGCTACCAGCCACAAAACACACAGGGTTGACAACTGGACCAAACATCTAATTCAAATATTGTATTCCACAAAATAACAGATTTGAATATACTTGAATATGTATTGCACAATATAGAT